>CAIGQV010018202.1:16584041-16626923 GCA_903798115.1 Danio jaintianensis
TAAGGTTAGCTTTAGTGTGTCCCCAAAGCAGATGCTTGTTTCTATTTGACATGCTCAGAAAAAAAAAATCCTTTTATGGCCTGCGTTCTGTATTGAAATATTTTTGGACTGTGTGGGTGGAAGTGCAAAGTGGATAGAGAGTGTGCAAGAAAAAGTGAGAGTTTTGCTTTTATTGATTAGGAGATTTACATAACACAGCTAATAGAATGTAAAAGTCTTTAGGCTGCAGAATGTCATATTTCAATTCTGCTTCTGCAAGATTCTGAATCTTTTATGTGCACAGATGAAGCTAAAACAAATTATTATTGTGCCTAAAACAATTTTAAAAATGTCTAAGGCACAGTAAAATCAAGCAAACACAAGATGCGACAAACATCTGTAAATCATTTCAGGTTTCTTTTCATATGTGTATGTGTGGTTTATATTATACTGTAAGTGCACAGCAGGATTGACTTAAAGCAGCATTCCAACAGCTGCAGTGAGCATCAGTCCAATAGAGAAGGGTTTTAGTTTTGCAGGTCTATCAACAACAGTCCTGTACCTCATTTCATTAGTAAAGATTCTGGATGCATATGTCTGTGATGCATTTACACACATTGCAACAGAAAAGGCACAAAACATATATACAAAGCATCAACTTTGCTCTGTGTTTGGGCTCTGCATGTATCCCATCCAAGTCTGCACACACACAGCAGTGAACACCTGGAGCAGTGGGCAGCCCAGGGAGTAGTTGGGGGATCAGTGCCATTGCTCAAGGGACTTACCTCAACCATGGTATTGAGGGTGGCTGGAGCCGTGACTTGAAGCTGCTAACTTTCGATCATAAGTCCATAACAATCAGGCCATGGCTGCCCCCAATTTATTTATTTTGTTAGATATGATCTCAAGTGAAGTGAAGTAAGTATTGTATGGTTACCCATACTTGAATTTGGTCCTCTGCTTTTGACCCATCCAAGTGCACACACACAAGTGAGAAGTAAGAGAGCACACACACACAGTAAGCATACACCCAGAGCAATGAGCAACTATTGTTTCAGTGCCCATGGAGAAATTAGGTAAGGTGCCTTGCTCAGGGGCACCTCAGCTGGGTATCGAAGATAGCAGGAATCGAACCTGCAACTTTCAATTTTGAGTCCGACTCATGGACCATTAGGCTCAATTGGTTATGAATGCAGGGAAGGCAATTTGATGATAATGTTTTTCATTGATGCCAAATAAGTTAAGTTTGCATCTCTCTTGCATTTTGTGGATGATCAGCATTTTGGGCGACTTGAATGACTGACATTATAAAGTGACAATATTATAAAAATCACAAATCTGGAATGATCAGGTTCACTTGCTATGTCTGTCGAAGGGTTTCATCTCATAACATATTTCATATCATGTAGTAAAATATGATATTGATAGTAATAATAATATGCATCTTTTTGAAGTTGCTTTGGAAAACTAATTATTGTGAAAAGAGCTATACAAATAAACTTGAATTTCATTTCAATGAAATTGGGTGAACCTTTTTGGGGTGAAGAACAAATATGGTAACTCAATTGATGTTGATTACAATATAATTATTTTTTTAAGTCATAACATTTCAAAAGTCTTTTATTAGCCCATAGAAACACTTTTCCCAATGAGTATTTTGATGATATAAAGATTTTTTTGTTATTTTATAAATAGTTATATTTGTTTATAATTAGTATTGGTAACACCAATTTTATTTATGGTGTCCTTGTTACACATGATGAATGTACCGTAATAACAGTAAATTAAGCATTATTGCATGCAACTTACCCTAAACCCATCTCTATTGCCCTAACCTCTAATATTATCTGACTGCAGACTTGCATTTGCAAGCTGAGACACGCAGTCTCAAACATGCAATCTCAGACGCAGTGCACTTAATGGAGCTAGTGACATCATTGTGAGGGTGTGCTAAATAAAAGCATTGCATGCAGCTCTGCTTGCATCTGAACCCGGTCTGCACCCAGACCCTTCTTCAAACCTTGATTAATCACATGTATTTAATTAATATTACTCATTGCTTAACAGCAAACTTACACTATAACAAGGACACTCTAAAATAAAAATACCAACTTAATATTATTAGCATATTATTACCTGTATATTGATCAAAACAATAACAGATTTGATGCTGATTACACACAATATTTCAGCATTATTGTTAGTTTTATAGTTTATAGTTGTCTACTGTAAATATTTTCTGGCTACAGTGAATCACATTATCTTACCTCTAATGCTAGCAAAACTCAGAACTCGAACTCAGGTTTGCACACATTTAATGATCCTCCAGTGTACCTATTAAAAAAAATGATCCATTTCAATGCATATTTATCACAAAAAGTCTGTGCTCCTCAAAAAAAGTCTAAATGTTTTTGCCACACACCAGACACTCACCTGCCATTACATCACACTGTCTGAGCGCACCTGTCTCAGGCTATTTTTACTGCCAACCATTTAATGAAGCTGCCATGGTTCACATTTACACACAAACACGCAATGATAAACGCACACACGCTTAGGGCAAGGAGCTGCACTCAGCACTGTTGAATTAACCTTCATCCTCCTCTTTAACTCCTGTTCTCTCCCTCTGCACCGAACGACAAGCTTCTTACAGATGCTTAACAAGGCAACTCTTTAAAATATGAAGAATGTTGAATGCAAAATCTAAGAATGAGTGTATGTTTGATTGAAACATCATATATGAGTCAGAACATATGAGGATGTGTGCAATTTTAGATGTAGATACGGCAGACTCAGCATCTAAGTCTATTTTTGAAGACAAAGAAAAAACATCAGATGTCATTTTAGGTAAAGAGTTTTTAACCATTTAATCATTTCTTTAGTTTCTTTAAATAACCCCTGAAGATTTAATGTTCTAGCATTTCTATAAACATAATTATTTAAAAAAATATGACTTTTTAACATTGAAGATTCTTTTAAATAAAAGATATGAAGATTTTTAAAATAATGTTTACATTATTACAATACTTGTATATCTATTTGCTTTTAATGACATTGGAAGTAAAATTAAACCATCAAAATATGAAGAATGTGTTATGTTATGAAGAGGACATTTTTAAGCTTATAAAGCATTTCAATGACAATTGTTTTTGACAAAAAAGAGCCAAACTACAATTCATGACAAAATTTGTTATATTTTACTATGCCAGAAATTATACTATACAGTATAATTGTATTGTTTATAAAATGTTATTATTTACTTTTGTATTCTTAATAAGTATGTTTTTGTCACAAACAAATCAGTTGAAATGAAGAGCACCTACAGAAGTTTTAAACCTTATCCAATTTTATTTATTTATTTAGTTTATTTTTTTTGCAATTTTGTATTGCATTTCAACTTTGGGGAACTTCCATTCAAAAGAACAGAAACAAATAATTTCAAATATTAAGGTTTTGCTGCAACTGTGATTGTTGAAGACGAAATTTGCGATATATACAAACAATATATAATACCAGATAAACCATTATTTTTTATGGGCATGTTAGTGTATACACAAATTTGAATGCACAAACCTAAAGGGATAATTCACCCAAAAATTAATAAATTTATTAATTAACTACATTCATGTCATTCCAAACTTCCGGGACATTCATTTATCTTCAGAACACAAATGAAGATATTTTAGGTTAAATCTAAGGGCTTCTTCTTTTTCATTTTCCATAGACAGCAAGGTTACTGACCCATTTAAGGTCTAGAAACATCGTCAAAACAGACCATGTCTTTAGTAGTTAAGTTGGAATATTATGAAGCTACGGTATGAGAATACACTTGTGCACAAGTAAAACTAAAATAATGACTTTATTCAACAGTTTCTTCTCCTTCTCCTTCTGTGTCAGTATAGAGCAAATTTGCCATCTTTGAGCAAACTAATGATTGCAAAAGAATTCGAGGATTCAAAGCAGATGTGGGAGAGTACATCACTGCATACTATTCTGGTGACAAAATATTAATCTCACTTCACCTGCCCACCTGAAGGTCATTTGCTTGCCTGCTTTCAATGGACAGACTTTCAGTTTGTATCAGTTGATTCATTCACATTCAGCTGCAGCTTGAACTCAAAGCTCTTCAAACACTACTACTTCTGTCCTACTTCGCAACACATATTTACTGTACTTTAGTCCTGCAGAAGTATCTTACTAAGCATTTTATTTTACTTTGCATGTTGGCATCTTTCTGCCCCTTGAGTGTGTCTTATTGTCGGACTGATTCTAAACCTTGAAAACCCTACATTTTAAACTTATTCAAAACTGTTGGCAAGTCAACATAAAAATGGCACCAATGCCACCATCTAAATATCCAAATATAATAATATCAAATAACAGATAAATAACATTTGTCGACATCATCTAAACACCAGTGGCTTGTAATGTTATTTAGTCTATGGGAGAGAGAACGAAGGGGGAAAATTAATGATCGAGAAAACGTTAATACAATACAATGAGGTAATGGCTTGGCATAAATGTAGAGTTATTTATGAAGAGAGATAATAATACGCTAGGATATAATGATATAAAGCCAGACTAATTTGCACTCACAAACCAAAATTACAAAGCAATATGACACCTAATGAATCACAACCCACAACCCCTTCACTATCCTGCTACACCTGAAATTGCAGTCACTATATGCAGTAAGAAATCACAGCGTCTATTTAGTACAGACTTTTATGTAGTAACGGACAGATCATGTGTGAATTAAGTGTGTTTGATAGGTGACAGATAGCAGGTGCCAGACAGTTGTGGCAGCACACATCATAAAAGTGAACTGGATCCAGGTTTTAAACTGACAGGATGATACAAATCTGGCGAAGGCTCAATGGAGCAATGAATTTACACTGTCAGATGAGAACGCTTTAGTAATAACTTTAGAACCAATAGTAGCTACATGTCTTTTAACTTGTTTCAAATAATATCCACTGACCATGTTCAGATATCATTGCAAGAACTTCTTCTAGTCACTTTCATGGGCAAAATTATTTACAATTTTCTAGTAACTAACTATTCTATCTTTTTAAATAATTCAGTTTATATATTCTCCAAAGAAATCCCTAACCCTAAACATTATTGCAAAACATTTCCTTATGAAACTTAACAATGGTTTAACTACAAAAAACGAAAAACAAACAGGGTTATAGCTCTTACATATCTATACGTATTGGTGAAAAAGTGGCAAATTCGTTAACCCTGGGTCTAAAACTCTGGGCAAATGCAATCCTGGCTTATTTTGCAATCCTGGCTTATTTTGCGTTTAATTTTGCATTACGTTTTCCATTGCTTGTGCCTTACTTTGGGTTAACAATTAACCCTGGGTATCCATATGAGGAAATTTCACACTGTACATTCCTATACCCTGCGTTAATGTCCATATTTGCATAATTGCAGTGTGTCAGTGTTGAACCTGGATGAAACTTTATGACATGAAGATTCTTGCGTTTGCATACATATTGACACATATGCTGAGCTAACCCAGACCTGAAGCAGGATTTCATAACCTTGAGTAAAAAGCTGTGTTAACCCTGCTTCTTCCTCAAAGGCTCTGGTCTTAAAACAGGATTTAGAACAATAATAACCTTGGGTTTAGGAGCAGTGTGAAAAGCCCTATGGTTTTCTTTATTAAAAACAATGTGAGTCTGCGATTAAAGATGCATGGACAGCAATACCCGAAGAAGCTTCTAGCTTCTCACAAAACTCAATGGCTCGCAGAATGCTGGAATTGGGGAAGGTAATAGCGATGCAGCATGTATCGCTTTCTCCTTTTGTGCTAGAAGGAAACCGAGTGTTAAACCTAATGTCACCTGAAGTAAAAATAGCCACCGTCTTCCATATCCTGACTCGCATGCTTGCTTCTGAATGAAACCATGTGATGCTGCTCCCTATCCCCCCCAAAATCCCTCTATTGCTCTCTCTCCCCATTTTTTTTCTCTACACAAAATAAACAATTCTAAGAATCATACAATCCACTTTGCAGGCCTTTTCCACCATCCAGTTTAAAAATATCCCAGCCTTGCATGAAGATCATCTCACATTAAAAGTGACATTTTTTGTTCTTTTTTCCACTCAGATTCACATGTTTGGTTAATCGTTTTCTTCCAGTTCCCCTGGGGGAGAGGAGAGATTGTGTACTTTAATTATGCTACTTTTCTTCAGCGATTTGACCATCCGTGTTTGGGAGAAATCCCTATAGGGTATATCCCTATATAGAAATCCCTATAGGGTCATAATCTTGCTTTTTCTCTCACTGTGGTGAATGTTTTTTTCCTGGTTGTCGGTCTCATAGTTCTGGTGTTTTGCACTAGACAGTATGAAGGTCTGTTGGCACTTCTGAATGAAGAAAGGAGACCTTCAGTTGATTTCTCTTAACTTTTATGGCTGTGCTATACTGCTAAAATAAGAATATTTACATTAGTATACTATTTTGCAATGCTCACAAAATGTGTAATTGTAAGCTGTAACAGACAGTTATGTAAAATGAACCGAGAGCATTAATGGAACGAACAGTTTGTGTTTCTTGAATATTGCAGTAGAAGTGCTGCTTGAGACTCTCTGATGATTGGACCTTCACGTCATGTGACCCCTTACATCAGCAAATTTCGGCTGCCCTCAACAGAACCAGTGAATCCATCAAAGTTTTGCCCTTGTGAGCAAAATAGAACATAGTTTTATGATCATTAATTATGAAAGACTAGGAGTAAGCAATGAAGATGCTTGCATAAGGATATCTACGTGAAAATCAATGCAGTGGGGTTCAAGGTCAGGGGGATCCAAGAGAGAGATTTGTTTGGGTAAAAGTTACGTAGTGCACAAAGACTAGTGCTAAAATACACAGCGCAGTTATGTAACCAAAGGAGACAGACGGCTTTTAGACCACAGTGTTTCATACCTCACTGGGCTGAAGACATTTTCGGTAACACACTCTCTTTTTTTCTGTGTCACATAGTGCTTCTTGTTGTAATTTTTGGTTATGACTTTCATAACTCATCCTTTGAAAGAGAAAAGGTACTATTAGGGTCCTTGAACAACACACACACACACACACACACACACACACACACACACACACACACACACACACACACACACACACACACACACACACACACACACACACACACACACACACACACACACACACACACACACACACACACACACACACACACACACACACACACACACACACACAGCCACACCAACAAATTCATGTTCTCGAAAGTGCAGATGGTAAAAACAAGTACAGAAATGGTATGTTTTTTGGGGGTTTTTTGGTATTCATTTATATATTGACTAGATAGAGAAAGAGAAAGAGAAATAGAACGGTGCAGGGATGACATCAAAACTTAGAAGGCCAGGTCACTTCTGGTTTCTTTTAAATTTTCCTACAACGTTTTAGGGGGTTTCAATTTCAATTTTGTTCTAAAGCTATAGGACTTTTTACATTCTGATGGTTCTTTTTATTGTAATGGAAATAAATGTGGACTTTTTTTTTTAAGTTCTGCAGAAGAATAAATCTTTTTAAATTAAATGAGTGGGAGTTAATAATGACAGACTTCTTTTTTCTTTTTTTGTGGACTATCCATTTAAGTGTATGTTTACACAGCAATGTGCTTAAAAACAGAAAAGTATGTATAAAGAACACATAAATATTTGAAAAACATATAAATATATCCAATCTACCATCATCATCATTATTAATTGACTGTTAAATATAGTTTATATATTGTTGTTCTTATGCTACTTATGCGTGTATATAGTAATATGTGAGGCTAGTATTTTCACAGTCATGTATTTGCAGTTTAAACAAAGAGAAAAACTGTATTGTTAAAATATAACATTCACTTCAAATTCTATTCTTAAAAGTTTGTTTTTACTTCTCCTAAATGTGTTTTTTTTAATATAAATGAATAGCCAAAGCCCATTTAAAGTTTTCTGTTTTAAGTTGTGTAACAATGTTGTGTAAATATATATACGAAGGAGTGATGTAGCTATCATTTGTAAAAGCATTGTTTTGTCAAATTTTGTGTTCACAAAACTGATCTGAATGATTTGAGCACAAAGACTTAATTTAGGGTAAAACATTTTTTACTGCTCCAGTCCACAGTCATTGCATCTGCATTTAAACACCGTTATAAACAACTTCTATTTCTGTGTGTTCTACCAAAGAATGTCAATCAGTCACAGTGTTTGGAATGACATTAGGGCAAGTAAAGGACAGAACTTTCATATCTATTCCACTATTTCTTTCATCATGTGGAAGTTCAGCTTTGATCATGTGCATTATACCAGAGCTTCACAAACTGCAGTCCTCCAAAAAGTCATCATTACTCCCTAAAACCAAAAGCAGAAACGTACTCCTCAAGAAAACTTCACGCTGACTTCTCCTTCGATCTCTGTAACAACACTGCAAACAAGATCAATGAAACTTAGTCGATCTTCTCTCTCTCTCTCTCTCTCTCTCTCTCTCTCTCTCTCTCTCTCTCTCTCTCTCTCTCTCTCTCTCTCTCTCTCTCTTCCTCCATGTTTCTGCTTCAGTTTCCAGGGATGAGCTGTATTTTAGTACATACAGATGGATAGATTGTGGAGGGGGAGCTTAATTTAATATTTGATGAAGGGTGGTCCGAAGGGTGGCCACTAGTTTGTGCATATGTGACTGTGTGCCTACTGTACATGGTTTATGCTTGACTGAGAAAAACAGGTATGTGAATTATAATAAGGTTTTGTAAACATTCATTCATTCATTTTCTTTTCGGCTTAGTCCCTTTATTAATCTGGGGTCACCACAGCGGGATGAACCGCCAACTTATCCAACATATGTTTTACGCAGCGGATGCCCTTCCAGCTGCAACCCATCACTGGGAAACATTCATACACACTCATTCACACACATACGATACGGACAATTTTAGCTTACCCAATTCACCTATACCGCATGTCTTTGGACTTGTGGGGGAAACCGGAGCACCCGGAGGAAACCCACGCGAACACGGGGAGAACATGCAAACTCCACACAGAAATGCCAACTGACCCAGCCAAGGCTCGAACCAGCAACCTTCTTGCTGTGAGGCGAACGTGCTACCCACTGCGCCACCGCGTCGCCCGGTTTTGTAAACAGTAATTCTATTTTCATGCTTAATCAGAACTAGGTATTTTAATATTTAGGTATGCATATATATATTTATAATATTTAGGTAACTGCACTTTTTTTTTTGGTTTGTGTTGAGATTGCTGAAGCTTTGACTTGAGTTGAGAGTGCTGTCAGTAAAACTCATTCATTTAAAGACTTGTGTGTGCTATATTCTGGCATTTACACAGACTTTGGCATTTAGACTTTGACCTCCTTTCTTGTCCCTCATTTTTTTTTACAGGTATAGGTGAATAAAGGCTAACTTATACTGAAAAAGGTGACAGAAGATCAAACAACTAATAACACCCCAAACCTCAAGTGGTACGCCTTGTAATAAAAGTTTGCATGTACTTTAATGTGATTGGATAAATGGTAATTACAAGACTTATGAACTTAGGTCTAATTACGGAAAGGAAAGAAGAGGCTTAAACTTTTAAACCTGCTCTGCTTGACCGTGAGAGGAAGGCCCTGAGGAAATCAAAAATAAATGAGAGGCCAGAAAGAGTATCTCGAATGCCTTTATTATTTAATTTATCTATTTCATAAATCTAATTTAAAAAGTGTTCAACAAAGATAAATATGGTATGTATATATTTGTAGTTAGTGTGATGCTTTAGTGGGGGCAAGAGGAGCTTTAGGGAGGAGAATGTTTTCAAATATCAGACGATTACATATATGTGTTAAACATTATTGTGATCTTCTACGTGAAAATACTGTGAACAAACGTTTTGACATTTGTTGTGTCTCAGTTTTACAGTTGGTGCACTGGAATCAATATTAGTCAATACTGCCATCTGGTGGTTGTGCTATTAGTCTTTCTTTACTGTACAGTATATTACTGAACGAAGTCACCTATAGGATTTCAATTACATTGTAGTGCTGGATACCTTGTAGTGAACATAGTATAAGAAAAATCACATGTCAGAAAAAAAGAGAAGAAAAACAAGGAAAATAAAATATATTAGCAAAAAAATTTACTTGTATTAAACACAAAATTATCAATTATCTTATAATCTTAATACAAATGTACACTACAAATATACATTATAGTTATAGTAATTATAGAAACTTAAACAGTTTTTTTACACTCCTTTTTTCCAGAAACAAAAGTGAAAATAAACATGAGGCTTGTGATTACCCTATAGCACAGACTCGCAAGTCATTTCCTCATTAAGCAGAACTTCACGATGGACGAATATTATCCCATAATTGTAGAGGGGGACTGGGGGCCTGAACACGCCAAAAGTGTGAGAAATAAACTTCAGATTCACTTTCAGAGTAAGAAGAAATCTCAGGGAGGAGACTGCGTCGTGAAATACGACGAGAGGAAGTCTGCGACGATTCTGTTCAAAACATCTGACAGTAAGTGCGAACACAAACGATACGCTGTTTGCGTTTATTTATTCAAATGCAGTCAAGCTGTTGACATGTTACCATGCATGCTAGCCTACTGTTTGCCAAAACTAGCCTGACGAAAATTAATAAACCGAAATGGTTTTACGAAAACAACATAGTGTAGCCTACTTAACAAACCACAACCACAATTTAACCATGTTTTTGCCACACTAACCGTAGCATTTGTAGTAAAACCATGGTTATAAAATTAGCCAAAAATAAACGTAAAGGAAAAAATGGTTAAATGGTTAATTTCACTATATCACACCCATCAATTTAAACCAAAGGAGGTTAAGTGGAGAAAACAAAATAAAACAGATACAGAAAATAGAACAGATACTAAAGTGCTTAATGAATGAATAATAATAAATATAATAAAATAAAGCTTAAATCTTTTTAAGTAGGGTGGGGAAAATGTTGTGTTTTTAACATGTCTAATTTTGACTGTTTATGTTCAAGTCAGAGATGCTGTGCTCTCACAGGCAGAACATGTTATTACCATTGACACACAACAAATCAAGCTAAAAGTATATAAACCCAGCAATGTAAAGGAAAATGCAGACGGCACTGAACAACAGGTGAGTATAATTTGTCATGTCAACCATTTATGAATAGCAAAAACTTTAGAATTGTTCTAAAGTTTCTTTAGAAAGTTTGTTGTCTTTGTTGAAATATTATTGAAAGAGGGTGGAGAGGAGAGAAGAAATATCTCACTCTACTTGTTTGACATTTTTGTGGTTTCAGACAGACCATGCATGTGCAAATCAGAAACCAAGTAAGTAAATCATCTGAACTTTGGTCTCTGACAGCTTGTATGCATGTGATCTTTTATTGGTTAGGTTATCTTACTGTTATTGTGGGTGTTACTGACAAGTTGACCCATTTTAAAGTTAAAAGCATCAGTTAGGTATTTACCTATTTCATACAAAAAATAATATAATTTCTTGGCTAAAGTTGCCTGTATAGATAAAGCTGTTTATATATTTTTTTATTTACAAGAGAAAATCATGTGATGCCACTGATATATGATGATCGTTGATATACCTAAAGCAGTTACTCAACTGAAATAAATAAAACTTCAATTGGTTAATTGCACAGAAGGACTTTAAACATCTAACGTGTGCTACTTTTAATTTGGCTTGAAGATCAAAGTGCCTCTGAGACTGAGTTGGATGTGAAGAAGCCTGAGGTGTCAAATGCTGTTGTCCTGGAGAACATCGCAGATCATATGAATCAAGATGTCTTGGCTCTTTTGGTGGAGAACATCAGCGGTCTTTCTGAGAATGACTTTAGCATGAAATTAATACCAGAATTACAAGCTGCAGTTGTGACCTTTAAAAATCCAAGTGGTACGTTTTTCTGCTTATATAAAAACATATTCACATTCATTAGTAATATTAGAACATATATTAGTGTTTTAGAATCAGATTCTATTAGTGAATGTTAGTTAATGTTGTTATCTAAAGGAAAAAACAATGAACTATATTTATTCCAATGTATTTATTCATCTTTATTACTGTTACTTAATGGAAATACAGTCCTTGTCCTAGTTAACTCATATGTTTATGTTAGTAAATACATTAACTTAACAAATGGAACCTTATTGTAAAATGCGACTGAACATATTATATTTTCACATAATAACACTAATAATGATAATAATAAATCATTGGTGAAAGATGTCATGTCATTTATAATACACCTAGAAAATTGCTTAATTTGTCAAAATCTTGATAGTTCATTGTACTCTTTTTAGACTAGGCAAGGAGTTCTTAGATCTAATAGTTGTGTCCGAAAGCTTAAATGAAGCTGACTTTTTGCCTCAGGCAGTGACTTTGGAGTCAGTGTTTGTTCAAATAGACATCTCAAAAAACTGATTTTATAGGCAGCAAAAGAATTTAGGCAGTGTAAAACGGTTAAAAAAAATTTATTTGAAGGAGAAGGCAGGATTGCTCTGTTTTTGCAGGTCGAAAATATGAAAGTGCACTAGTGGAAAAAGCACATAATCATGGACAACAAAGTATAGAGAGCTTTGGGGAAAAATAATAAGGGAATATTTGCTTACTACAATACTAACTTTTCACTAGAAATGATATCAAAAGTTTAAAAAGTTGGTCAAAAACATAAATTCATTCATGCATTTTCCTTCGGCCTAGACCCTTGTTTTATCAGGGGTCACCACAGCGGAATCAGGGGTCACCACAGCAACGCCAACTATTCCGGCATATGTTTTATGCAGCGGATGCCCTTCCAGCCACAACCCAGTATTGGGAAACACCAATATACTCCTGCATTCACACACACACATACACTAAGGCCAATTAAGTTTATTCAATTCACCTATAGCGCACATCTTTGGATTTTGGGGGAAACCGGAGCACCTGGAGGAAACCCACTTGAACATGCAAACTCCACACAGAAAGGCCAACTGGCCCAGTCGGGACTCGAACCAGCGACCTTGCTTTGAGGTGACAGTGCTAACCACTGAGCCACCAAAACATAAATTTACAATATAAAATTAAAATGACACCCAAGTGGAGCTTCCAGACACCATCTTTATTTTTTATCTCAACTGTCAGAAATGGAACACACAGGTTTGTGGGATGTCAAAGGGAGTGAAGGCTACATCAATGGTTACATCAAAAATAGATCAGATGAAGGTATCTCAGGAGACAGGAAGGGTAGCTAGATTAGGATTTGGATGTGTCTTGATAGCTTTATACCTTGGAATGCATCCTTTGTAGGCTTCATTTTTCAACCTTCGGACACAGCCTATAAACTGTCACCATTCCAGTCTTACAACATTTGTTTAATATGAGCACACAACTTTTGTCATGTGGATTGTTCAGTAAAGTTTAATGTGTGTAACAGACATTTTTTCAGATTAAATCATTTGAATATATTTTCTTACAGCTGCAGGAACGTTCCTTGAGGACAGCAGAATGCATGAAAAAATCAAGAAGAATAATCTGAAGACTCGTTCACTGGAGAGAAGCACATGTGTGCGGGTGGAGGATCTTCCAGCTGATGCTAACAAGATGCTGCTGGAACTGTTGTTTGAGAAATGGGGTGGTCCAATACAATATATTGATACAATTCCATCAGAACATGCAGCCATTATTACATTTAAGGAAGAAGAAGGTAAGTACATGCGCAATTGCTTGTAGTATTTCCTTGTTTAGTTCCATTTCCTTCATTTTGACAGTGTCAGTGCATTTCATTGTACCTGCAACTTTCATATTTTTTCAGCCAAAGAAAGAGTTTTGAAGCAGCAGATTATCATCAGTAATGTTCCAGTCAAGATATATCCCTACTTTAAATCACTGGATATGGTCTTCTATGGTGACAACAAGCCACATTTAAAGCTGCCTGAACCCATTACAGCCAGTGTACATCCTGCCATAAGGGCGTTCCTCCTCAAGAAAGGGCAGATTTCCTCTATTGAAGATGAAATGTGTTCACACTTCTGCCAGACAAACATGGATAAACCTGATGTTTTGCTCAGTCCTGATCCAGCATTACTGAAACAGAAAGGAGTCACCAGAAGACACATTGATGGCTGGAGTAAGAATGCTTTAGATGCCTTCAAGAAAATCATCTCAGACTACACAACATCTGAGTGGCCAGTGTCACACGCCTTGTGGTCTAAAGTGGAGACTGATATTAAAGCAGTTGTGAAAGATCAGGTTTACACAGATATGGATGCCTCTAAAGGAGTCCTGACTCTGGCAGGAATGAGCCATGAGATAATTGGACTGAAACCCATCATGGAGAAAATTTTGGAGAGAGCAACAAATCAAATGGAGAGAGAGAAGAACAGTGTGACAGAGAACATAGAGATGTCTCCTGCCATGTACTTTCTGCTTGAACAAGATGGCCTGAAAACTGCTGTTTCTCCACACATGCGCATTGACTACAACAAAAATATGAACAGACTTATTGTATCTGGTCTTTATAAACAAAGTCTTGCCTTTAAGAACTGGGTCCTTGAAAAAAAAATAAGCATGAAACAGAGGTCTTTAAAGATTGACCGTTCAGTCTTGGAATTCCTGACATCAGTTGATTGTGATGAAATGTCCACAGATCTGTTTTTATCTCATGGAATAACTGCTGTCTACACTATTGAAAATGGAGATGTTGTTGTGATTGGGAGCACAGAACAAGCACATGCTGAAGCAGAGAAGAGGCTAAATACAGTACTTACATCCAAAACACTCCTTGTAGAAGATCAGAGTGTTCTTCAAATGCCAGAGTGGCAGGATCTCAAAAAAGAACTACTAGAATTGTTCAATACATCCAAAAAGAGAACTGTGTCTATAAATGTTTCACAGAGAGACAAAGTGATAGTGACTGGATTCAAAGAGCCAGTGATGGAGGTCAGTAGAAAGTTGGAAAATTTCATTGAGAAACACACTCAAATTGAAGAAACTGTTCGTGTCAAATCACATGCAGCAGTTGAATTCATAAAAGACAGAAAATCCCAAGATTGGCAACATTTATTGAAGTCTGGTGAAATGAAAGTGAATTTTGATTCAAAAAGACCCCGGATTAAACTGTCTGGACAGCGCACATTTGTTCAGCCAGCTGTGACTTTCTTCAAAAGGTTGGCAGAATCTCTCCACACAGATACACTGACCATTAAAAAGGCAGGAGCAAAGAAGTACTTCAAGGAGCAGGGCAAAATGATGCTCTTAATGCTGCTGAAGGACGAAAGATTTGTAGTGCTGCTCCAGGAAGATCATAAGCTGGAAGAGGATGAGGATGATTTTACTGAAGGTAGTTCTGAAGATTTTGGCCAGGCCTCTTGTGAGGTTCAAATGCCCGGTGGAGTAACAGTTACTGTCAGGAAGGCAGACATTTGCACTCTCAGTGTTGATGCTGTGGTCAATGCTGCTAATGAAGATTTGAAACATGGCGGAGGTGTAGCTTATGCACTTCTCCAAGCTGCAGGACCATGTCTGCAGAAATACTGTGACCTACACATAAAGGTAAATGGGCCTCTGAGTCCTGGAGATGCCATCATTACTGAAGCTGGTCGTCTTCCCTGTAAATATGTGGTGCATGCTGTTGGACCTCGATTCAGAGGTTCAGACCGACGTACAGCTGTGCAACAGTGCCTGAGACGTGCTGTGAGGGAAAGTTTGAATCAGGCATCAAGCAAAAAATGCTCTTCCATTGCAATTCCAGTGATCAGCTCAGGGATATTTGGTTGTCCTCTTGATCTTTGCACTGAATCAATCGCCAAAGAGGTGCGGCAGTACACTGAAAATCATAACTACATTGGCTCCAGCTCCACACTGACTGAGATTCAATTGGTTGACAACAATGACAAGAATGTGAATGCCATGTCGCAAGCTGTCAGAAATGAGTTTGCTGCTTATAACCCCAAAGTGACTGAATTCCCTCATCAAACCAAAACTCATGAGTATAGTAACTATGAGCATGAACATCGTGGAGGTGGTCGTGGTCATGGTCGTGAATATGGTCGTGGTCGTGGTCATGGTCGTGAAAATAGAGAATTTGAAGAACGCTCATGGTCGAGTGACAGATCAGATAAATCTCAGGGGTTGAGGGTTCTTGAGACCAAAACTACACAAGATGGTCTAAAAATTTGTCTGTGTGAAGGGAACATCCAGGATGCCAGTGTAAGTGTATCAAGGGGTTGCAGGTGATTAGGGTAATGGGATCAAGCTTTGTTGCTTTTGAAGTAAAACGTAACTTTGCTTTTATTTATATTATTTTATTATATTATTTATAATTATTTTGTATTATATGTCATATTTTTTATAAAAATTAAATAAAGCAATTAAAACAATTTGATAAATTTCCTAAAATATATTTTTATTTGCTAACACTTGCTAAAACATGTATCTTTGTTTCTCTTGTAGGCTGATGTCATTGTCAACACTATATCAGAGGATATGGATCTCAGAAAAGGTGCCGTCTCCAATGCACTACTTCAGGCTGCCGGTCATCAGCTCCAGTCTGAAGTTAACAGAGTTGCTAAATCATATAAGCTGAATTATGGTGAAATTGTCATCACAGATGGTTATAAACTAAAATGTTCCAGAGTTTTCCATGTAGTTTGTCCATTTTGGAGACACGGCTCAGAGGAACGGGTGAGAATAAGTACTTTGTACAAAATTTTCATTGACTATTACCGCTTACTAATGTTACAGCCTCTTATTCAGGCTCCATTTACGTATTTAAATGTTACTTTTTTTTTAAGTAATGATGATAATAGATATATTTTTTACATTACAAAAGGTACTCAATCAGATCATTAGAAATTGCCTAAAAAATGCAGAAACTCAGGGACTGTCTTCAGTAGTTTTCCCAGCTATTGGTACTGGAAATCTCGGCTTTCCTAAAGATCTGGTGGCCAAAAGCATGCTTACAGAAGTCCAGCAATTTAACACTACAAACCTTCGAAAGGTTATTGTGGTTGTTCATCCTTCTGACAAGGAAAGTATTCAGGTGAGTGAAGGAAAAATAGAATCATAAAAACATTTTAAATACTTTTGTTTAGTTACTCATGTTAATGCATTCTTGTATTTTATTTTTAGAGTTTTACCAGCTTCTTCAGACATGGAATTCGGAGTCCCATCACAAAAGAAGCTCATCGACATGTCAAGCCTAAAAAAACTGCTCAGACATCCGGTAACATTTTCCATATGGCCATAATACTATTTGAATACATTTTGTTAAAAATGTATAAAAGTATATCTAGATGTCTTAGGAAATATTTAGGGCAGTGACAGAATAAGTTTGTAAAGATTTTCAGTACATGTTCTCTGTGTTTTTCTTTAGGTTTTCATGGCAAAGTCTCCTCTCCTTCTCTCGGGGTTCACACTATGCAGCTGGGTCAGGTGACTCTGGAGGTTTCATCAGGAGACATAACCAAAGAAAAAACGGATGCCATTGTCAACTCCTCAAATCCCACATTTTCTCTAAAAGCAGGTTAACCAACTTCACTCACACTAATACTCATTTGAATGCATCTTCATTTATCATTTCTCATTCACAGAGAATTATAATCCAAAAAGTGTTGTTCACACAGGCAAGGACGTTCCGGAAAAGACCATTCACACATCCATTCCATAATACCGGTAAATTCCAATAATATCCAGCTGCAGACCCGCAGACCCACACACGTTTCAGGCACACACAATCCAGCACACACGATCTAGGCAAACCATATATGGTTACGATGGATTTTAATGTTATTAACGTCTTCTCCTCATCAATATATTTATATATATTTCGTTAAACAAGAAAAAGTAGAAGAAGACATTAACCATATATGGTTCGCCCCAGCCTAGATCGTGTGTGCCTGAAACGTGTGTGGGTCTGCGGGTCTGCAGCTGGATATATCTCGTAAATTCTTGTATTGATAGGTGTTTTAAAGGCCTATCATAAGAGCCCACTAGATGGCAGTACTAGGCCATGGTAAGCCTAGTTGAGGGATATGTGAAGAATAAAGCATTCTGACATAAGTACTCAGCGTGTGAGCCTCGTCAAAACATGGTACCAGGAGAAATAACGAAAAAAATGAGAGATGATGAATACCATACATTCACCAGAGGAATTGAAGTTGACGGGAAATGTCAACGAGAACTGGAAAGTTTTGAACTTTATGCGCTCGACATGGGGCTGGATGGAAATGAACGGAGGAAGATTGCATTGCTCTTAACGGTGGCAGGATGCAGTGCACTGGATGTGTATAACACGTTTGTCTTCACTGAAGAAGAGAAAGATAAATATGAGGCTGTAATAGAGAAGTTTGAACAATACTGCACACCAAGGAAAAACGAGACCTATGAAAGGTATGTCTTCAGAAACAGGCTGCAGAAAGAGTCAGAATCCATCGAACAGTATGTTACAGATCTGAGATTAAAAAAGCCAGACATGCAATTTTGTAACGCTGTGTGACTCCATGATTCGAGATCAAATAGTAATTGGAGTACAAGATAAAAGAGTGAGGATGCAACTGTTGAAAGAGACTGACCTCACATTAGAAAGGGCAAAAAACATTTGCCAAGCGTCAGAGTTTGCAATGGCACAGCTGAAGACATTCAGTGAAGAGAAGGAGACAGCAGAAGTGGATACAGTATGAAGTGCTTCAGAAAAAGCCATGTTAAAGAAGAAAAAACAAAAGCCAAGCAAAGAGAGCAGGGCCTGTGGAAAGTGTGGCAACAAACATGCAGAGAGAAAATGCCCAGATTTCGGACTGTAGGAATTGTGGAGGAAAGAATCACCAGCCAAGTGCTGTTATTCGAAGAAAAACGTTCAGCTCCTAGAAAAGAGAAGAGACAGTGAAGATGAAGAGGCACCAATTTTCCTAAACTCAATTAAAGACAGGCAAACTACTTCAGCTGATGAATGGAGAGCACACATGGTGGTAAATGGTACTGATGTCTTACTAAAATTAGACACAGGAGCACAGGCAAACATCCTGCCTATGAAAGATTTTCAAAGACTGAAAAAAAAGCCCAAGATATGTGACAAAAACGTGAATCTGAAAACCTATGACAACAAGACCATACCCACAAAGTGAGTATGCAGGGTAAGTTTGTCCTATAATGGACAGAAGAAGAATGTTCTTTTTGTGCTTGTAGAAGGAAACAAACAAGCTATACTGGGACTGAACATGTATACAGCTTGGATTAATAAAAAGAGTCCATGTCATAAACAAAGATATGACAATGAAAAAGAAAAAGAAAGATGCAAACACCAAAGGAGTTATGCACAGTGACTGGATAAAACAATAATAAAGAAGTGTTCAGAGGAATAGGTTACCAGGAGAACACAAGATAAAGTTGAAGGAAACGGCAGAACCTGTTATTCACCCGGCAAGAAAAGTGCCAGTTGCTTTAAAGGAGAGATTGAGAGAGAAACTGGACACACTGATAAAAGAGGGAGTCATCAGGAAAATAGAAGAGCCCACAGAATGGGTGAACTCACTTGTAATAGTGGAGAAAGCAGATGGAGATCTAAGATTGTGTATAGATCCAAAAGACTTAAACAAAGCGATTCAAAGAGAACACTATAGACTTCCAACAAAGTCTGATATAACAAGTGCGATGAGTGGAGCATGTTACTTTTCCAAATTGGATGCTTCATCTGGATTCTATCAGATGGTCCTGGATGAAGAAAGTGCAAAGCTGTGCACTTTTAATACGCCATTTGGAAGGCATTGTTTCTTAAGGTTACCGTTTGGCATCAGCTCTGCCCCAGAAGTATTCCACAGAACTGTGCAGCAGCTTTTTGATAGAATTGAAGGAGCAGGAGTTTTCATTGATGATGTGATGACTGTGCTTGGTCCTAAATCAAGCACAGAAAACAGGATTAAAACTGATTAAAAATAAGTGTGAGTTCGGAGTGAGAGAAATTACATTCCTGGGAGAGAGGTTATCTGAAGAAGGGGTACAACCGGACAGAGAGAAAATCCAGGCAATCAAAGAAATGCCAGAACCAAGAGACAAGAAAGACCTGCAGAGAGCTTTAGGGTTAGTAAACTACCTAGGAACGTTTGTTCTAAATCTTTCAGCAAATACTAGGTCATTAAGAAACCTGTTGGAAGCAAACACAGAGTGGCAATGGAAAAAGAAACATATAGAAGAGTGGGTGTGGTTGAAGGACAGTTTGACCAAAGAACCTGTTTTAAAATTCTATGATCAAGATAAGCCACTAAAGGTCTCTACGGATGCATCGAAAGTGGGTTTAGGAGCTTTTTTACTTCAGCAACATGACAACGAGTGGTATCCAGTTGCATATGCATCCCGCACGATGACATCTGCGGAAAGAAACTATGCGCAAATAGAAAAGGAAACTCTAGGTGCAGTGTTTGGCTGCGAGAAATTCCATGAGTATGTTTATGGAAGACCAGTGATCCTGGAGACAGATCATAAGCCTCTCATAGCAATCTCAAAGAAACCACTAGAAGTGCCACCTCGCATACAAAGACTCATGCTACGCCTACAGAAGTATGATCTGGCCTTTGAATTTAAACCAGACAAGCACGTCATTGTTGCAGATGCCCTGAGCAGAGCTAGTTTGCAGCATAGCACGAGCAGTACAGAGGAGGATGTGCAAGTTCACATAGACTCTATCAAAGTACAGATACCAGTATCTACTGCAAAGTGGGCAGAGATAGCTGAAGAAACACAGAAGGATGAACATTTGAAGAGAGTGATTGAAATAATTCATGTGCCTGAGAAAGGAATGTTGGAAAAACTATACCAACACTTTCAAGATGAACTGTCAGTGCTAGATGGAGTTCTGATAAAAGGAACAAAAATAGTCGTACCAAACACCATGAGGAAAAATATGTTAAAATTTGTGCACGTGGGACACTTGGGAATGGAGAAATGTAAGAGACGGGCACGAGAGATAGTGTACTGGCCAGGCATGCACAGAGACATAGTGACTTTAGTGCAGAAATGTGAAGTATGCCTAAAGAGCCCATGAAACCACATGACAAACCAAAGGAACCATGGAGAAAGATTGGAATGGACTTATTTCAACTGAAAGACAAAGATTACTTGTTGTTTATGGACTATCATTCAAATGACCCAGAATTTGTGAGACTGTCAAACACAACATCAGAGCAAGTTATTGTGGAAACAAAAGCCATATTTGCATGTCTTGGTATTTCAAGGACTGTAATAAGCGATAATGGACCACAGTTTATCAGTCAGAGCTTTAAAGACTTTGCAAGAAATTATGGATTTGACCACATAACATCGAGTCCTCTTTATCCACAATTCAACGGCTTAGCGGAGAAAGGAGTTCAGATTGTGAAACGTCTGTTGAAAAAAGCCGCAAAGACAGGGGAAGATCCTCACCTGGCTGTTCTTAACTACAGGGCATTACCTCTGTTCTGTGAATTATGCAAAAGAGAGGCAGATGAACCGTTACAACAGAACAGCATAACCATTGAGTCCACTGGCTCAAGAAGACGTGGTACGGGTGAGATGTGGGGACCGTTGGCCAAAGTGACAAAAGAGACTATGCCCAGGTCTTAAGAAGTGTTGACAGAACATGGAAAGTTAATGAGGCGGAACAGAAGACACCTGCTGAAAGTGCCTCAGAGAGCCATAAAAAACAAAGAAAGTGACTTTCAGGACCCGGAAATCTCAAAGCAAAGAAAACAATCAGAATTGCAAGACAAGTTAACAGAGACTAATAGAAAGAATGATGTTGAGAGACTGACAGAACGTCCAAAGAGGCAAATACAAAAACCAAAAAGACTAATAGAAGAAATGTAAATTGTTCATATATATATATATATATATATATATATATATATATATATATACATATATATATATATAGATATATATATATATAAATATATATAAAAAAGTAAAAGTTTCCAAGTTTCAAATCTAAAAAATAAAAGAAAAAAAACAGGGATGTATTGATAGGCGTTTTAAATGACTATCATAAGAGGCCACTAGATGGCAGTACTAGGCCATGGTAAGCCTAGTTGAGGGATATGTGAAGAATAAAGCATTCTGACATAAGTACTCAGCGTGTACAATTCTGACATCATCAACCAGAAATGAACTCTAAATGTCTGTGCTTGTATTTGTAAACACAGAAGGGGGTCAGGCTTTTGTTGATGGTTTCACATTTATTTAAAGCTTTAGCATTCATGCAGCTGCTTTGTCCCAAAAACACCCAAAGGCAGAAGAGCAAACCACAACTAAATGTTTACACATTTTACTGCATTACAAATTCTGTGGACGGATAAGTATTGTGAACAACTTCGATGAAAACATATTTCGCATGTCGAGATGTACATAATATGTGTGAAGCAGAGCTTCAAGGTAAACAAACAGCGGTTTTTCATAAGCATTCATACATTTTCTTTTCTTTATTAATCTGGGGTCGCCTTCATTCCGCCTTGCTGTGAGACGAACGTACTACCCACTGCGCCACTGTGCAGCCTCTTTCATAAGGATTATGACGTTATCTGGCTAACAACTAGCAGCTAAATGTGACTGGAAAAATATTCAAAGGATTTTTTTTATAAACAGCGCGGATGTGAATGTGTCTGAATGTTTTGATTGGCTGGAGTAGACGTCTCTTTCCGGCAATTTTCCTTCTGCGTTCACACAGAGCAGTATTTCGGCAAATTACCGGTAATGTTACAACTTCTCTTTCCGGAAAATTGCCGGAACGAATTTACCGGTATTTTCAAAAAGGGCCTGTTCACACATACAGACCTTTTTCGGAAAATATGTATGTGTGAAAGTGGCTAATGTAACTGACAATTTCTCTTTGTAATCCAGGAGTTTCCAAGGCCATTTTAGATGCTGCTGGAGGACAAGTGGAATATGAATGTTCACAAATTGGTTTGTAATCATATTTAAAAGTATTTATATTTAATTTAGATTTTGACTTGTTGAATAAAATCTAATGAACTTTAAATACTACTAGTAAACCTTTTTTCTCAACAGTGGCATCATCAGGCAAGCAGCTTAGTAAGATTGTGACCTCATCCGGACGACTCCCATGTGGAAACATCATCCATATTTCTGGATTCAGTAGTCTGTCTACAGTTAAGGAAGTTGTTTTGTCTGTTCTGAAGTTGTGTGAATCACGCCAGTTTACCTCCATTGCCTTCCCTGCTCTTGGCACAGGTAACACATTGTCCTATTTATTTATACCCCACAGTTGAAGTAAGTGTTGATTATTTACTTAACCAACAATTTGTCTGAATGTTATTAACTTGTTAGGTCAGGGTGGTGTAAAGCCTGGTGATGTTGCAGATGTAATGGTTGATGCAGTTGTTGACTTTGTGAAGAAGAAACCGGTGCATGTGAAGCTTGTGAAGTTCCTTATATTCCAGGCAACCATGATAACAGACTTCCACCAAAGCATGGTCAGAAGAGCTGGTGAGAAAGTAGAAGAGGACAAAGGGCTTTTTACCAAAATAAAAGGTCAGTAAAAACCAAAAATGTATGAAAATCCAATCTTTTATAATTTTTTTGTAAATACAGTAATTGATCTTTCTTTTTCATAAAAAAATGGGCCTGGAAAAAAAGACTATTTTTGGGGAGAAAGTTCAGAATCTTCCAGAAGTGAAGAGTTTGTGATGGTGGGTGAAGAAATCGAGCCGGCTGTGTTTCAGCTGTGTGGAAAAACACCACAAGACCTGAGTGAAGCCAGGGACATGATCAACAGTTTGATAATACAGGAGCATTTGACCATCCCAATCCATGATCCAGCCATTGCTCATTTCACCAGAGAGGATGTAGAAATGCTGAACGCCATGCAGAAGGAGCTCACAGTCAGTGTCAAACTAGAGAAGAAAGGTCAAGACTCTGTTGTTACATTGGAGGGTCTGACAAGAGACGTTCACACTGCAGAGAGTCGCATTCGGGACATGATTCGCAAGGTGGAACGAAATGAAAGCAGAAATCGTGAAGCATTAATGATCAGAACTGTAGTTAAATGGCAGTATCAGGAGAATGGGCAGAGATTCGAAAACTTTGACCTGTTGACCAATTATGACTTGGAACAAGCCTTTCAGAAGCAGCAGCCTTCAGTGAAAATCAAGATTAATAATGATGAATATGAGGCTGATTTAATTTACAAAGAAGCCAAAAGGAGAGGAATAAGGATTAAACTGAATAGAGTAGATCTGCAAGGTGACATTTTTATTTACATATTAATTCAAATGTCATCATATACAAAGATCAGTTTTTAATGCTATTAATATTTTTTTCTATCTTCTTTCACTGCAGCTGAAGCTAACGCTGCACCTCAAAGCTCTTTGCCTAAACACTGGGAAGACATGAAAGGAAAGTCAGTCATTCTTGTGAAACTCAAAGCAGGCACGAAGGAATATACAGAAGTGGAGAAGGAGTTCAGGAGAACTGGTCTAGCATTTAACATTATAGAAGTAAGTCTGAGGGACAAAAGAAATCTCCTTTTAACAAGGTTCAGGAGCAGCATTTTAGTACATAGGGAAATTCTATTGTTTTCGAAGCAAAATATTTATTTTTGTTTTTAGATTGAAAGAGTCCAGAACAGTGCACTTTGGAGAAACTACATGATTAAAATGAATGAACTAGAAGACAAAAACAAGCACAACAACAATGAGAAGCGTCTTTTCCACGGCACCGGCTCTGATACGACAGATCTGATCAACATTCACGGCTTCAATCGCAGCTATGCTGGGATGCACGGTACTAGTGAAATTCATAATAAATTTAATTTTGTCATGTATCTATTTGTGTCAGCTGTATTGCTCTGTTTTAGGAGCCATGTATGGGAAAGGATCATATTTTGCTGTCGACCCGAGTTACTCAGCACAAGGCTACTCTAAACCAGATGCCAAAGGACATAAACGCATGTACCTCGCCAAGGTGCTGGTTGGTGACTTCACTCGAGGAAATTCAGGTCTTCTTGTTCCCCCTGCGAAGAGCTCCAGTAGTGCTGATCTCTATAACAGTGTGACTAATGATGTAAACAATCCAACCATGTTTGTGATTTTCCATGATGTACAGGCTTACCCAGAATACCTGATCACCTTTCAGTAATGATTACGAGATCTCAGTTCTGTAACTTAGGGTTGTTGTTTTTTTACTGTTTCAGTGAAGCAGACCCTATTGTCTATGAATATGTAATATTTACTTTCAAAATTATTACAATGTTACAAATGAATCCTTATATATGGCAAAAAAACTGAAATTTTGACCACCCTAATCAGGAGTTTTTGGATGTTATATATTAAATATAATTTTGCTTAAAAAAGAAACAAGTTTGCACTGAATGCAATTATTTGCTTTATGGGATTAAAGGAGCACAATAATAGAAATTAAACATACCATTAATTAATAATAAATATAAGAAATGGCAAATGCTCCACTTGAGGTATACAATAAATAATCACCTTCAAATAAGATTTAAGTAAAATGAAAAAAAAAAATCCTGTGTCGTTCTGGGGTGATGTGTGAAAAAATGATTCTGTGTCTGGTATGCTGAAGCCTACTTTATATAAATAAAAAGTGAAATTATGTATTCGACTGAAATTCTGCAATTGTCAGTAAGCTAATTCTCTTGATACTGTCGTAACTTTTATTTAGTTGTTAATAAAATGTATTCTTGAGTAAAATGCAAATCTCTTTTACATTTAGACAACATTATTATTTCAGGTCACTTTTAAAGCTGCCTGAACCTATTACAGTCAGAGTAGATCCTGCCATCAGGGCGTTCCTCCTCAAGAAAGCGCAGATTACCTCTATTGAAGATGAAATGAGTTCACACTTCTGAAAGATAAACCTGGACAAACCTGATGTTTTGCTCATGATCCAGCATTACTGAAACAGAAAGAAGTCACCAGAAGACACATTGAAAAAGAGAGAATGGTAATGATCCAGAACTTATAGACTGTCCATTTTGATCCCTATAGCTGTTCTTATAAATGTTTTCTAATTATACTATTTAGCAGATGTTAGTTGTCATATCTCGAGTTGTCTTCTGAAAGCTAACACAGCCTCATTCACCTTCTAGTGATGATTTTTTCCACAAACCGAATAGTCAAATTTTATAAGCCTGTTTTAAAAATTATTTAAATAGTACTTTTGAGGTACTTTAGAATTAAAATTAAAATTCACTGTTTTCTAGCGTTCGAAACACCGCACGCTGTCTACACCTGCTGGTCAAAAGGCTGTAATGCAGCCATAACATGAAGGTTAAGGACACCTATAGTGTACTTTCGTTTATTTATTTATTTTTAATCTAAAACAAACTGTTTTTAAAGCATGTAAGTAAAATTATAAAATTCTTTACATTAAAATCAAATTTTAGGGTTTATTTTTCAGAAATAAGTATTTTGTTTTGTTAAGGTAACGGCTATCTGACATTACAGCGTGATGTGTTATAACATTTCCGATTCGAATGAGTTTCATTTGAAGGCAGAATTAAGTGTATCCATTGCAGTGTATTTATGTATTGCTTCACTCTCTCTCCAAGGTGCACACAAAACAGCCTCAGTCTTGCTTTCACCAGAAACTGACGCAGAATCGAAAGTGAAAATAAGATAGAGGGCGTGCGCTTATATACAGTGACTCGCAAGTTATTCCCTCAACAAAAAGGACGATGGACGAATACCCCATCATTGTAGAGGGGGACTGGGGGCCTGAACATGCTAAAAGTGTAAAAAATAAACTTCAGATTCACTTTCAGAGTAAGAAGAAATCTCAGGGAGGAGACTGCGTCGTGAAATATAATGACAAGAGCAACTCTGCCACGATTCTGTTCAAATCATCTGACAGTAAGTATTAAGTTAATACCAAAGTGTAATGGGCTACGTTTCGTGTTGTCGGGTAGACTAGTCATAATGTAACGAATCTGTAGATAAACGTAATGTACTTTCGTGTACAAATACGTATATTTTGAAAATCTGGCGTTAAAATATAGTTACGCTAGCACTTGACATTTAAATAAATCTTACAAACAATACAGGCTAAACATATACAGGCTGACATATAGACTCTAAAACAATCCCTGACTCTCAATGATTGTATTTCCAAGCCTGTAATTTTGACTAACCCGAAAAATCTAGAGGCCTCGAGTTAGGCTAATCACCTGATGAATATTACGTAACGTTAAACACATAAAACTGTTTGTATTATATTCTATGCTTTAAAGTGTTGTGGTGTATCTTACTAAATTTGCAAATGTTGTTTGTGTTTAAGTCCGGGATGCAGTGCTTTCACAAGAAGCACATGTTATTAAGATCGAAACTCAGCAAATTA
Source organism: Danio jaintianensis (assembly GCA_903798115.1). NCBI lineage: Eukaryota > Metazoa > Chordata > Actinopteri > Cypriniformes > Danionidae > Danio > Danio jaintianensis. The sequence continues at coordinate 16,611,372 of CAIGQV010018202.1, forward strand.
AGTTGAATGTGTACACACCCAGCGATGGACAGGAACAAGCAGACAGCACTGGACAAAGTGTGAGTAGACTTATTTCAAAATAAGCCATATTGTGAACCACAATGGTTTTAAAGTCAGATTTATAGTGGCTTTATAAAATTCTGTTTGTCACTATGTATAAATAAAACAGTTTATTATTAAATTAATTCAGTTTTATTGTTGATGTGTAGATGCGTTTTTGAGGAAGTTGGCTAGCATTTCTCGATATTGTTGAAAAAAGTTATGTATTTGTTTAATAGCATATCTTTAGTTGGCATAATTGCAGTTGCAAATGTTTTAATTTTGTGTGGTTTCAGACTGACCAGGCATATGGATATCAGGAACCAAGTAAGTAAATTATCTAGACTTTGATCTCTGACTGTTTACATGCATGCCCTTTTTTATTGGTCAGGTTGTTTTATTGTTAGTGTGGAAGTATTTATACAGCACATACAATTTCAGTGGTAATGATATAAAGTAGTACAAATGATACAAAATATTATTTTATTTGCTTAACAAAAAATTGTTAATTCGCACTGCTGCTATGGCATTTGATAATAAATATGTATTTTGCCTGAAGCTCAAACTTCCCTTCAGACTGAGTTGGATGAGAAGAAGCCAGAAGAATCAAGTGCTGTAGTCCTGGAGAACCTTCCAGATGATTTTAATGAAGATGTATTGACTCTTTTTGTGGAGAACATCACCACTCTAACTAAGCATGACTTTACCATCGAATTTATACCAGAATTAAGCAAAGCAGTCGTGACCTTTAAAAATCCCAGTGGTAAGTACTTTTATCATAATGTAGTCATATTGCACTTACTCATTTTTCACCAAAACTTAATTTATTTTAATGTTTGCATGATGTTTTAGAGTTCTATGATGGTGTTTTTCTGAAAGAAGGAAGAGATTGTAAATGTAATTAAATGTGTCTGACCCATTCTGTAAAATGTATTTTCTTACAGCTGCAGAAAAGTTCCTTGAAGAGAGCGAGACACATAAAAAGTTCAAGAAGAATAATCTAAAGGCCCGTGCACTGGAGAGAAGCACATGTGTGCGGGTGGAGAATCTCCCAGCTGAGGTCAACAACAACAAGATACTGCTGGAACTGTATTTTGAGAAACTGGGTGGTCCAGTAGAGGACGTTTTCACAATTCCATCAGAACAATCAGCCATTATTACATTTAAGGAGGAAGAAGGTAAATGCATACACATTTGTGCAATTTACCATATTTTCAATAACAATGCACTGATACACTTTAATGGCAACTTTCATTCTTAACAGCCAAAGAGAGAGTTTTGAAGCAGGAGAATAACATCTGTGATGTCCCAGTGAAGATAAATCCCTACTTTAAAACACTAGATACAGTCTTGTATGGTGGCAACAGGCCACATTTTAAGATGCCTGAACCCATTACAGTCAGTGTACATCCTGCCATCAGGGCGTTCCTCCTCAAGAAAAGGCAAATTTCCTCTATTGAAGATGAAATGTGTTCACACTTCTGCCAGACAAACATGGACAAACCTGATGTTTTGCTCAGTCCTGATCCAGCATTACTGAAACAGAAAGGAGTCACCAGAAGACACATTGATGGCTGGAGTAAGAATGCTTTAGATGCCTTCAAGAAAATCATCTCAGACTACACAACATCTGAGTGGCCAGTGTCACACGCCTTGTGGTCTAAAGTGGAGACAGATGTTAAAACTGTGGTGAAAGATCAGGTTTACACAGATATGGATGCCTCTAATGGAGTCCTGACTCTGGCAGGAATGAGCCATGAGATAATTGGTCTGAAGCCCATCATGGAGAAAATTTTGGAAAGAGCAACACATCAACTGGAGAGAGAGAAAAACAGTGTGACAGAAAACATAGAGCTGTCTCCTGCCATGTACTCTCTGCTTGAACAAGATGGCCTGAAAAGTGCTACAGCTGTTTCTCCACACCTGCGCATTGAGTACAATAAAAAACGAAGCACTTTAGTTTTGTCAGGTCTTCAGACAGAAATTCTCTTGTTCAAGAATTGGTTCCTTGAAAAGAAAATAAGTATGAAAATGAAACCATTGAACATCAGCCACTCAGTCCTGGATTTCCTGACATCAGTTGATTGTGATGAAATGTCCACAGATCTGTTTTTATCTCATGGAATAACTGCTGTCTACACTATTGCAAATGGAGATGTTGTTGTGATTGGGAGCACAGAACAAGCACATGCTGAAGCAGAGAAGAGGCTGAATACAGTACTTACATCCAAAACACTCCTTGTAGAAGGTCAGAGTGTTCTTCAAATGCCAGAGTGGCAGGATCTCAAAAAAGAACTACTAGAATTGTTCAATACATCCAAAAAGAGAACTGTGTCTATTAATGTTTCACAGAGAGACAAAGTGATAGTGACTGGATTCAAAGAACCAGTGATGGAGGTCAGTGAGAGCTTAGAACATTTCATTGAGGAACACACTCAAATTGAAGAAACGGTTCGTGTCAAATCACATGCAGCAGTTGAATTCATAAAAGACAGAAAATCACAAGACTGGCAGCGTTTTATGAAGTCTGATGAGATTAAAGTGAGTTTTGATTCAAAGAGACCATGGATCAAACTATCTGGGAAGCGTTTTTTTGTCCAGCCAGTTATGTCTACTTTTCAAAGGTTGTCAGAATCTCTCCACACAGATACACTAACCATTAAAAAGGCAGGAGCAAAGAAGTACTTCAAGGAGCAGGGCAAAATGCTGCTCTTAATGCTGCTGAAGGACAAAAGATTTGTGGTGGTGCTCCAGGAAGATCACATGCTGGAAGAGGGGAAGGATGGATTAAAAGAAGGTAATTTTGGGGATTTTGGCCAGGCCTCTTGTGAGGTTCGAATGCCCGGTGGAGTAACAGTTACTGTCAGGAAAGCAGACATTTGCACTCTCAGTGTTGATGCTGTGGTCAATGCTGCTAATGAAGATCTGAAGCATACAGGTGGTGTAGCTTTTGCACTTCTCCAAGCTGCAGGACCACGTCTGCAGGAATACTGTGACCTACACGTAAAGGTAAATGGGCGTCTGACTCCTGGAGATGCCATCATTACTGAAGCTGGTCATCTTCCATGTAAATATGTGGTGCATGCTGTTGGACCTCGATTCAGTGCTTCAGACAAAAGTACAGCTGTGCAACAATGCCTGAGACGTGCTGTGAGGGAAAGTTTGAACCAGGCATCAAGCAAAAAATGCTCCTCCATTGCAATTCCAGTGATCAGCTCAGGGATATTTGGTTGTCCTCTTGATCTTTGCACTGAATCAATCGCCAAAGAAGTGCGGCAGTACATTGAACATCATAACTACAGTGGCTCCAGTTCCACACTGACTGAGATTCAATTGGTTGACAACAATGACAAGAATGTGAATGCCATGTCGCAAGCTGTCAGAAATGAGTTTGCTGCTTATAACCCCAAAATGACTTTCCCTCATCAAACCAAAACTCATGAGCATAACTATGAGCATGGATATCGTGGAGGTGGTCGTGGTCATGTCCGTGGTCATGGTCATGAAAACAGTACCAAAAGAAATCAAGAATTTGAAGGTCCCACACATCGTGGCAATAGAGACTTTGAAGAGCAAGCACACTCATGGTCTGGTGGCAGATCCGATAAATCTGAAGAGTTGACTTTTCTTGAATCAAAAACTACACAAGAGGGACTAAAAATCATTCTGAGCAAAGGGAACATCCAGGATGCAAGCGTAAGTTAAACATGTAATATGCACATGTAGGTTTCTTATGAAAACATGAAGACAGCTTTTTTAATCAAATGTACCTGAGAAGCAGCACATGATAAGTTTAGTTTAAAAGTATAATGTTCTGCTCCCTCTAAAAGTTTCTCTATTTTTCCTCCTGCAGGCTGATGTCATCGTCAACACTATATCGGATGACATGGATCTCAGTAAAGGTGCTGTCTCTAAAGCACTCCTTCAGTCTGCCGGTCATCAGCTCCAGTCTGAAATCAGCAGAGCTGCTCCCTCTAGCGGTCTGAGTTATGGTGATATGGTCATCACAGCTGGTTATAAACTGAAATGCTTCAAAGTCTTTCATGTTGTTTGCCCATTTTGGCATGGTGGGCAAAACTCACAAGATAAGGTGAGGCATGTTTTACCTCATTCATGTTTCATTCATTCATATCTTTCTTTCTTAGAAAATATTTTTTTTATTTTGAATTCAAATGAACATTGTAGAAATACATAGCAATGTACAGTCGTTGCTAGCAGAAAATTGTTACTTGTATAATGCAAATGTGTTGTACATTTCACTTACATGGTAATATATTTAAATTGTATTTTATTTTATTTAAACATACTAATAGATTTGTAAAAATCTGTTTACATTTTAAAGGTCCTCATTCAGATCATTAGAGATTGTCTGGGAGCAGCAGAAACCCGGGGAATGACTTCAGTAGTTTTCCCAGCTATTGGCACTGGAAATCTTGGCTTTCCTAAGGATCTAGTGGCCAAAATTATGTTGACTGAAGTCCAGCAATTTAACACTACAAACCTTCGAAAGGTAACTGTGGTTGTGCACCCTTCTGACAAGGACAGTGTTCAGGTGAGTGAAGGAAAACAATATATATTTATATACAACCAAAAATTATCACTTTCAACATTTCTCACATTATCACACTTCATTTGCTATAATTTAGAAAATGGTAATAAAATATAACAAGTTAAACTGTGTCAGAACAAACCCATTTTGATAATGTCAGATAACTTTGATAGAATGTTACAGTATGTAATGGATTACAGTCAACCAAAAAATTCCAACAACTTTTAGTAAGGCAATATTTACACAACTATCAATACTTCTTTGGGTCACCCTTAACCTGAATGACAGCCTGTTGTCCCACAGGCTGATGTCAACCAGATTCATGCAAACCTACATTTTAAGATTTTCTAAATTGTACTAAGACCAGATTGGGTGTTGTTGAATAGCTTCAGAAGAACTTTGATGAAAGGTTTTGAACCAATTCAAATGTTGACTACTGTATAGCGTCCTGCACCCACTAGTAAAAAAAATCCAAAATGATATCTGGTGTCAAATAGTTTTTTTGTTTGACCAATATATAGTGTATATATAGTATTTCTTAAACTGTTGTTTAAATGTATTTGCTTTAATGGTGATATTTTTGTGCTTTATCTGTTAGTGCTTTACCAGCATCTTTAGACATGGGAAACAGAGTCCCATCCCAAAGAGAGCACATCAACATGTCGTCATGCCTAAAATAAATATTTTTAGCAAACCAGCTCAAGCCTCTGGTAACATTTTTTTAATATCTGGTGTTCATCAAACACATTTTTATATAGAATTTATAAAAATATAGTCAAATGTAGGTTACAGATTTTTATACAATTTTTTATGTGTTTGTCTTTAGGAATTCTTGGTAAAGTCTCCTCTCCTTCTCTCGGGGTTCACACTATGCAGCTGGGTCAGGTGACTCTGGAGGTTTCATCAGGAAACATAACAAAAGAAAAAACAGATGCCATTGTCAACTCCTCAGATAAAACATTTGCTCTTAAAGCAGGTTAACCAACTTCACACATAAATTCACACATGCTGTTATACATTTAAGTTTCATAGAGCAAATTGTCATTCACAGGGAATTATAGTGTAATTATTAATTTCCATTTGTAATCCAGGAGTATCCAAGGCTATTTTAGATGCAGCTGGAGTACAAGTGGAACAAGAATGTTCACAGATTGGTTTGTATTCTTTCAAGTTTGCTACTTTATCTTTTTTATACTTCAAGGAAAATCTCAAAAAAACTTTAAATCCTATTGGTAAACATGTTTTTCTCAATAGTGGCATCATCCTACTCGCAGCAAACAGAAATTTTGACCTCAGCTGGACAACTCCCATGTGGAAACATCATTCATATAATAGGACGCAATAATCCATCTGATATTAAGGATGTTGTTTCATCAGTTCTGAAGATGTGTGAATCACAGCAGTTTACATCCATTGCCTTCCCTGCTCTTGGCACAGGTAACATTTTTTGTGTGGTCTTAGGGCTCATTCACAAAAACCGCATTTTTTCATTCCAATGCGACTTGATGGAGTGCATGACCGTTACACTCTGGTCTCATTTCTTTTGACAAAGCACATGAATGCCACATATGTTAGACGCCATGTCAAGTTAAAAGATCTTCAACTTTTACATGACACGTCTGCTCAATATCGGTTTCAAATCAATAGAATAAGAAGAACACAGAGACCGAAAAGCATTGCAAGTTTCTTTTTACAGGTGCTCAATGGCCTGAGCATTACATCTTGTGTTTTCAGATGCAAAGACATGTTCTGTATAAATGAGCCCCATTGTTTTAAACTATTTAGCAGCAGTAGTAGTAATTTGATGGTTAATAAATTTTTTGGTATTTGTGTGAATCTGTAAATATCTATCTAATACTTTAGGTCAGGGTGGTGCAAATCCAGCTGATGTTGCAGATGCAATGGTTGATGCAGTTGTTGAGTTTGTGAAGAAGAAGAAACCGGTGCATGTAAAGTTTGTGAAGTTCCTTATATTCCAGGCAACCATGATAACAGACTTCCACCAAAGCATGGTCAGAAGATCTGGTGAGAAAGTAGAAGAGGATAGAGGTCTGTTAACCAAACTTAAAGGTTAGTAAAGAGTTCAATTTACGTGAATAAGTTTAAATAAAAAGAAAAATAAAAGATAATAAATCCCTCTGTTTTTCTATCAAACATGTAGACTTTTTTTCTTGGGGAAGTTCAGAATCTCCCACAAGTGAAGAGTTTGTGATGGTGGGTGAAGAAATCGAGCCGGCTGTGTTTCAGCTGTGTGGAGAGACACCACAAGACCTGAGTGAAGCCAGGGACATGATCAACAGTTTGATAATACGGGAGCATTTGACCATCCCAATCCATGATCCAGCCATTGCTCATTTCACCAGAGAGGATGTAAAAATGCTGAACGCCATGCAGAAGGAGCTCACAGTCAGTGTCAAACTAGAGAAGAAAGGTCAAGACTCTGTTGTTACATTGGAGGGTCTGACAAGAGACGTTCACACTGCAGAGAGTCGCATTCGGGACATGATCCGCAAGGTGGAAAGAAATGAGATTCGAAGACGTGAAGCATTAATGATCAGAACTGTAGTTAAATGGCAGTATCAGGAAAATAGGCAGAGATTTGAAAACTTTGACCTGTTGACCAATTATGACTTGGAACAAGCCTTTCAGAAGCAGCAGCCTTCAGTGAAAATCAAGATTAACAATGATGAATATGAGGCTGATTTAGTTCGCAAAGAGGCCAGAAGAGGGAGAATGCGGATTGAATTGAACAGAATAAATCTGGGAGGTGAGATTATTATTATTATTATTATTTAAAAAATGTTTTAAAAAGTAAAAAAACAAACAGATTACAAACATATTGATTAAAAAGCCAAAATTACTTAAGTTTGAGTTAGTCCTTTGTTTTATCAACAGATGCAGCTCAGAGCTCTTTACCTTCACACTGGGAAGACATGAAAGGACAGTCAGTTGTTCTTGTAAAACTCAAAGCAGACTCTAAGGAATATAGAGATGTGGAGAAGAAGTTTACAAGCACTGGACTATCTAACATCATGAAAGTAAGGCTAGACTAAGAGTGAGAAGTAAAGGATTATTTCACCCTAATTACTCACCCTCATGTGGTTCTAATTCCCTGAGACTTTCGTTCTTCTTCAGAACACAAAGTACGTTATTTTAGATGAAATCCAAGAGCTCTCTCATCTTCCATTGACAGCAATGGTCCAGAGACATTCAAAGTCCAGAAAATGAACCAAACACATTGACAAAACATTCAGTGACTTCAGTGGTTGAACTGCAATCATACAAAGCTCCAAAATATCCCTTTTGTGCAAAAAAAAGTAAATATCCAATGTCAGGTCATCAGGGTTCATGTTTACTAAGGGCAGTATGATGTATTGCAATTAAAGTCAGCAGCGCAAGACACAAGCATCATACAATTGATACAAAAGAAATAAGTAAGCAAAGTTGCCTTTACATTTTTTTTGGCACACAAAAGTGTTCTGGGAGCTTCATATGATCACAGTTGAACCACTGAAATCATGTGAAATGTTTTGATAATGATTTTTGGTTTATTTTCTGGACTTTGAACATCTCGGTCGGTCTCAGACTTCATCTAAAATCTTGTGTTCCGAAGATGAACGAAGCTCTCAGGCGATTGAAATTACATGAGGGTAAGTAATAACAGAATTTTAATTTTTGTGTAAACTAACACTAATGTATAGTTATTTATTTTAAAATGTTCTCGTACTTAATTGAGCACCACAGTGTGATACAAATGTTTTGTTAAGCTGAACGTTTACTGTAATGTTTAGATTGAAAGAGTCCAGAACAGCACACTTTGGAGAAACTACATGATCAAAAAGGAGGAACTGGAAGACAAAAACCAGCACAAAAACAATGAAAGGCATCTCTTCCACGGCACTGGCCCTGATACAACAGATCAGATCAACCATCATGGCTTCAATCGCAGCTATGCTGGGATGCACGGTATTGGTCAAATTAAGCATAAACGTTATTTGCATTTCTATGTATTTTTGTTTTAAAGCAATAGTCTTTTCCTCTGGTTCTTTTTTTTTAGGAGCCATGTTCGGGAAAGGATCATATTTTGCTGTGGACCCGAGTTACTCAGCACAAGGCTACTCTAAACCTGATGCCAATGGACATAAACGCATGTACCTCGCCAGGGTGCTTGTTGGTGACTTCACTAGAGGAAATCCAGGTCTTCTTGTTCCCCCTGCAAAGAGCTCCAGTAGTGCTGATCTCTATAACAGTGTGACTAATGATGTAAACAATCCAACCATGTTTGTGATTTTTCATGATGTACAGGCTTACCCAGAATACCTGATCACCTTTCAGTAATGATTATGAACAAGTAAGTTTTCATTCAGGGAGATACAGCAAAATTCCTCTTATTGAAAAAAAATAAATACAAAAAGCATGCCCAATCTAAAACCACCATCCCATAATACTATGCCCTATAGAGAAATAATTTAATGTTATATATTAAAATGAATCATGCAAATGATATGAAGTTCTCCACATATGAACATTTGCACACTGTTAAAAAAACCCATGCAAATTGTTCAACAAGCACCACTTTTGTCGTTCTTTAACAAGAAGAGAACAGAAGGTATGCTATTTCATTTATTTAGAGATTAAACACATTTCCGTGACATAACATTGTATGCTTTATACGTGACTGAGGGAAAACAGTACTTAGAAAGAGAGGGGAAATGTGTTACATTCAGAAAAAGCATTAAGCAGTTAGCTTAGAATGCCCCTGTAATGAAAAGTTATAAAGTAAATCCCTCTGTGGGTTTTTGTATTTTATAATATATTGTATAATTATGTAATAACATACAAGCAAGAGTAATGTTTTCCTAAATACCAGTTGTTAGTGTGATAGCATACAGTATAAACAAAGGTTCACCTGAAAGACAAGTTCCAATACCCACACATACATTCTTGGCAACTTAATAGCCAATATTGTCTCAGGTCTGAAAAGTGGCAAATCTCATGGGATTGAATCCCATCCTTCATCACAATACAGAACTCACCTCAAAATTATGACATTTTGAGGAAAACCTTGCAGGTATTTTTATTAGATATTCCATATAATTTGAGGAAAAAGTTAATTTAATATTCTGAGATAGGCCATTATGATTATGTACTTGTACTGATTATGCAATCAGAAGCACCACAATTAAATTGAGCCATTTTTGGTCAACAGAACTAAAATAAAGTGCATAACTATAAAAAAAAATAAAATAAAAAAGTTACGTCAACTTAATAGTTGCAAGTTACAAAGGGTTTACTCACTTATTTTAAAGTAATAGCTTATTTTAAAATAAATAACTTTTTTAAAAGTAGAGTAGCAATGCTTTTTGCACTATTGGGACTGGCCAAGTCACTTTGTTTGTAAACGAATGAATTTCAGAGAATTAGTAAATGAATGAAAGAGCTTTGTCACCACCAATAGGGGAGTTTTAGTGTCATATGTATCTATATTTTATAAAAAGCCTAAACCAGCAACTAGCACAAAAATACTACCAAAATATACTACCAACAACTTCTTCAAACCAGGATTTATTCAGCAATGATTTTCTTTTTATCCTGCCAACTGATTAAAGACCTGATTTTTCAAAAAAAGGAATTACATTGACATTTCTGTTTTTACTGTAGTAAAAGGTTTACTTTATATGAAGTGCAATGGAAGACCATATCGGCTAAAATGAGTTAGGGTTAAATGTAGCAAAACTTTTGGTTAAAATACGGTATGGTTTGCATATAAAGCGTCTTTAAAAAATGTCATATACGTTTCATTTTGTCACATTTTGTGTGTATAAGAATGATATAGAATCTATAGAGGTGATTCTTTTTGAAGTACCTGGGATGCCAATTAAGATTACAAATGTAATCACTGCCAAATAAATAAATAATAAATGTAATAAAAATAATAAATGAACAAAAACATCATATGGCTTGTGTGTACCTCCTGGGTTCTGATTTTGGCTATTGATGCAAAATCGATAATGAATTCATTAATATGGGAAATACAGGCTATAGTGAACTGAGTGAAATTTAAGATCAAGGACGCAGTTTCATTTTGAAACCCTCACTAAATAAGTACATTATAAACATTTGTATATACTGTACTTGTGTTGGTGATTGAAAAAATACTTTTCCTTGTTAGTCCAAGCTGACTAACAATTGAATATGAACAATTATTAATAGTTTATTATTTTATCTTACTCATTATTTCCTTTGTAATAAAGGTAGCCCATGAATAAACACTATCATTCCATCTTTGAAAGGATTCTGGGATGCTGAACACTAAAAGTGGCCTATTTTTGCTTGGTTCCATCAGATTTGTTTTTAATAAGAATACATTTCAAGAGAGGACCCTGCATTATGTTTCTACTTGAATCGTCTAATAGTAACAGTTTAGTAACAGTAAACAAGTTTAGAAAATAAGCAATAATGTACTTTATACCATTTTGAGGCATGATTTACCTCACTTTTAGCTAAGTTAGTTTTAGTTTGGTGGGCTGTAAGTGCAAATCCTTTAAAATTTTACATATTGTCACCTAGCTGGTGATGATGTATATATTTCTGTCTCTTACTAAACAACTCATTCAGAATGTGTCAAATGTCTATGATTGACCCAAGTAGCCTATTTGTTACCAGAGCATGTAATTATTATTTCCACCAACAGAGGGGGCTGTGAGCTAGATTTTTTTTAGCTTTGACCCCTTTCTGAAGAAGTAGTTAATTTATTCCCCCATAAGGCATTCTGAATGAAGTAGTTCCCAGTTCCTGCAGTGTGAATCCCCCAAAAAGTGAAATTAAATTAATTCATCCAGTGCAAATCCCATATTCTAATTAGTCACCAAACTCTTTTCGGCTCCTGATGCTTTCAAATCCTAGAAATGGCAGTGGCTGAACACACACGCACGCACGCACGCACACACATTAAAGAGATAGTTCACTCTTAAGTATTGACTTCCATGTGCCTAGTATTTGTTTTTCTTACTTTTGGGCACAACATAAAGCATAAGGCATGCGGCCTGATTAATGTGAGACTGCTGACATATAAAAAAGTGGAAATGTGTGCCTAATGAGGCCCAATGATTCTTTTGAGTCAAATCTTTTTAGCTTGTGTTGCATCTGTTTTATTAGAGGTAGTTTGTTTTGAAAAATATCATTTGTATATAGGACCTTCCACTTTTATCACCACTTTTTTCATAGGTCAACAGTCAACAGCACACACAATTATCTTTTGAGGAAAGGCATGTTGTCCATATGTGTTGTCCATAGATAAAGTAGCAATTAAACTGATATTACGGACCCCTGAAAAAAATAATAAAGTAAAAAATAAGTATATACATTAACCCATATACTGTAGAAAGAGAACCTATCAAAACTGTTAGAATAGCAACACTTTACTAAACAGACAAAAGGCATCTTGCACATCAAAAAAAAAAAGGTAAAGCAACAAAATATTCAACAAATGCAAACTTTTAACAGAAAATATTACAAATATCACACAGAAGAAAAGTATTATCAGAATAATGTTCTGTGTATTTTTCACCAAATATAGTTTGAGTGAACAAAATCTCTTTCATTTTGAAGTTCTATTGTTGAGTCCGACAATATTTAATAGTCATTGATCAGTCGTATAGTTGTTTTGGGATGTTGTCATAATCCCTGCAGTGTAAGATGAGTTCTAGTGGGCCAGTGAGCCTTTAAGGACTTTAATGGTACCTAAAGCTATGAATGTCTTTCTTCTGGAAGTGTTGAGATCTCCCTTTTTTCCACATCTACAGAGCAACTGTCCACATGCCTGACGGAAATCCCTATTTAAGGCTGGATAAAGGATGGGATTCAGTGCAGAGTTAAGGTATCCCAACCAAAGAACAATGGAGTGGGTCAGTTTGTTTGGGTGAATCGCCCACATTCCCATGTATGTGAAGTAGGTGAAATAGGGGAACCAGCAAATGATGAAAGCACCAAGCACTGCAGCGAGGGTCACTGTGGCTTTGTGTTCCCGTGCAGTGGCAGCTGCATTTGCAGCCTGTGCAGAGGATGGAGTGGCTGCCCGAATACGCCGCACCTAAAAGTGAGACATGAAAAGAGAGAAAAGAGAAATTGCAGGGATGCAATGTGATGTTTGGCTAAGATATTTATGAGATGATGCAGACCTGGTGCAGTTGCAATCTGAGCTGCATGCAATGCTTTTTAATGCGCACACCTAACCCCACCCCTAACCCTACCCCTCACAGTGACATCACTAGCTCCATTAAGTGCATTGTGTCTGACATTGCAAGTCCGAGACATGCAGTTTCAGCTTGCATAATCAAGACTGCATTAAGATACTATTGGAAGAGATGAAGAATAAGAAAATGTGTGTTGTTTTTAAATTTTTTAATACTTTATAGTTTTTTATAGCATATTCAATTTTATGATAGTTAGTTGAAAGTATCAACTAAAAAGCTTTTTTATTTAATACATTTTTTTCAACAAATAGATTAATTCAATTATTCTCATATAACAATTAATATTGTTAAATTATTTAATATTGATATTGATACTGTACTGTAAAATGTTTATTAATTAATGTAGACAGTGCTATTATATGATATTTGTACAAAAATCATTAATTATTATTTTATTAATTACTTAATGTGTGAATTTGCTAAAAATGGCAAATTATCTCAAATGTCCTTGAATAACTGTAGTTTTATTGTAGTTTGTATTTTTCTATCTTCTGCATTCATTTTAGATTTCCTACTTACTAAAGTTTTCATTAGTTGCTATTTTTGTGTTCTTCAAATTTACATTAAGGTTTAAATCATTTTTAGATGATTTCTGTAATAGTTTTCATTTAAACAAAATCTAAATCAGAAAAAAAAACTAAAATAGTATACTTATTTTACTTATTTTATGTTCAGTTTGTTTTATATTAGATGCTTTAATTCTTCTTTATGTTTTAATTTCTTATTTATCATGTATGTTTCCACATTCTGGTTTGCATTAAACATATTTGTAATCAGTTTTTTTGTTTCATATATTTAATAATGGCGACGCGGTGGCGCAGTGGGTAGCACGTTCGCCTCACAGCAAGAAGGTCGCTGGTTCGAGCCTTGGCTGGGTCAGTTGGCATTTCTGTGTGGAGTTTGCATGTTCTCCCCGTGTTCACGTGGGTTTCCTCCGGGTGCTCTGGTTTCCCCCACAAGTCCAAAGACATGCGGTATAGGTGAATTGGGTAAGCTAAAATTGTCCGTAGTGTATGTGTGTGAATGAGTGTGTATGAATGTTTCCCAGTGATGGGTTGCAGCTGGAAGGGCATCCGCTGCGTAAAACATATGCTGGATAAGTTGGCGGTTCATCCCGCTGTGGCGACCCCAGATTAATAAAGGGACTAAGCCGAAAAGAAAATGAATGAATGAATATTTAATAATAATAATAATAATAATAATAATAATAATAATAATAATAATAAATCATAAAAAATTAAAGCCAGCCCATCGTACGAGGTAAGTATTATGAGCCAAATCACTGTATATATGCAAAGTGTTTTTTAGAAAGTAGATCTGAACATCATGTCATTGACTAAAGTGTAGAAAAGTACCTGTTCCCGTGCAACACAGAATATGCGATGGTACATTCCACACATGACCAGCAGAGGGAGGTAGAAGATTCCAAACGCTTTCAGCAGCACATAATTATTATTCCACTCGTAGCGGCAGGTCCTGCCTTCCTCTCCCTCATCCCACATGCTCCAGTCCAGATTCTGCACTGTGAAGTCCGGTGAGTTCCAGCCTAGGTTTATAGACACAAAGGACACAGCCAGAGAGCACGTCCAGACTGCAGTCAGAGCGATCGCCACCCGTCGAGGTGTGACCCTCCTGGGATAGAAGAGCGGGTTAGAAATGGCAAGATAACGGTCAACACTAATGGCCAGTAGAGTCAGGATCGAAGCACTGCTCAGCATTACATCCATAGAGATGTAGATATTGCAGAAAACACCCCCAAGAGGCCACTTCCCATTGCGCAGTTCCAGCATGGCAGAAAGTGGCAGTACTAGCAAACCTAGAAGTAGGTCTGTCACTGCCAGGGATAGTATAAAACAGCTACTAAGCTGGTGGAGACGGCGACTGGTGCCAACGGCCAGACAAACCAGTATGTTTCCACAAATGGTCAGTGCGATGAAGGCCACCAGAACCACCCAACACAGGGCTCTGATTGTCATTGTTATTAGTTGTCGAAATAGGAAAGCTTGGAGATTTTTGTAGTTCTGCGTGAGAGTGATATCCAAACTAGTTTATTTAGGACTCCACGTGTCATCTGTTTTTCTCACACATTTACTCTGGGATGCTATAATATGCCATAATATTAACATTTATGTCGACTGCTGAATCAGCCCAGGGTCGATCCTACAAGAAAAAAAAATGGTTACAGAAAAATCAAGTATGAGTATAGGTAATATATATATATATATATATATATATATATATATGGGACATTGTACCGGAAACATACATTATCTGTCCCTGAAATAAAAACTTAAATACAGTGAATAAAAAGTATTTCATCCCAAAAATTTCTAAATGGACTGATGGTTGATTTCTGTGAGTTGTTCTGTAAAGGAATATGTCATTCATTTGGTTCTCAGATTTTTATCTTTATTAAAAACACTTTACAAATGTACAAACCCTGTCGTTGTTCTTGTCCTCAGCCCAATTGAACCTACAGATTTAATAGTTTTGTTATGCTTACGTTATCATTCACATCAATTGATTAAAACATGAAATTCTAAATGAATTCTACAAATAAATACTACAAATATATAATACAAATAAATTTACAATTGTCCCCATCTTTCATTCAGTCCTGTCACATTTGCTTTAAATTTAACATAAAATGCGTGCAATACACGTTTAAGTCTAT
This sequence comes from Danio jaintianensis, assembly GCA_903798115.1. Classification (NCBI taxonomy): domain Eukaryota; kingdom Metazoa; phylum Chordata; class Actinopteri; order Cypriniformes; family Danionidae; genus Danio; species Danio jaintianensis. Next base: position 16,626,889 of record CAIGQV010018202.1, read on the forward strand.
ATATATATATATATATATATATATATATATATATA
>CAIGQV010018202.1:16630106-16650403 GCA_903798115.1 Danio jaintianensis
ACACACACACACACACACACACACACACACACACACACACACACACATTGACAAAGGCTTTAAAGACACCTCTGTTTGTATCACTTGGTAAAAAAGAGCAAATGTCAGAAATCTCACATCAATATTTTATAAGATACAAGGGAAATGTATCGAAAGAACATGGTTGAACACTAAGTGAGAAATACATCAGAATTCATACATTAGTGAAATTTTAATTGCAAGTGATGTGTGACTAAATATAAGACCATATTAATGTGCTTTTGTGCATGTGCATATTTGATTTGCCATCATCCTGTAGTTAAGACCATAATATCTCTCCCCTTTTGACCATTTGTTTGTTTCCACAGGAACATATTTACCCAAGAGTAAGCATGTTCATTTTGCACCTTTATGGCAGAGGTCTGAAAAAAGGCAGATTGGCTGGAATGCTCATAAACATAAATGCAGGTGAGAAACGGCTAATAGCAACGACACAATTAAGGCACTTTCATTCACCATTCTCTGCAGTTTAGAAACATAAGCTGAAATACGTTTCCATGACAAAATTCCAAGCTCACCATGTTTGCCCAGTGTCCTATTAGAGCTGTTTTAACTGTTCAGATGTCTCCATTACATTGCATGAGTCCTGTTTTCCACCTCTGCTGAGCGAGAATCACATGCTCTGCCGCTTTCACATGCACAGAAATGTGTGTTCATGCATTACATATTCACGCAGTGAATCATGCTCAAATAAATGAAGAGTTTAGGGGTGCAAGTATGAGGTTGATGACAATATTGTCGCCTCGATTAACAGTGAATCAAACAGTTGGAGCGGCAATTAGCAGCACAGAGTCTGCACTCCATGGGCTGTCAATCTAAACAGCCACCAAAATTACTAACAAAATGAATATCTTAAGTAAAAATACTAAATATTCATTGCTTGAAGTGTGATCAAAAGTTATAGGCCTTCTACTTGCGGACGTTTTCTAAGTGTGTGGTCTCACCTCAAACAAACAGAAGATGATGATAACTCATTCGTCTTTAAACAAATGTTGAAAACTCATAATTCTTGGTACGTACCACCCAGCTACCATAGTCAATGTTTAGCTTCTTTACTTGGAATGAAAAATAAATGACCAGGCAGCAGTCTGCAGATTTTCCAAAATGTAGCACTTAACAAACATCTATATTTTATAACTTGCTTATGTTTAGCATAATTGCTTTGCTTATGTGATTCACAATGACAGACAGTACACACATTTGTTACAGAATGTTTCTATTATTCAGTTCTGCTCTTTTAAACTTCATATAAGATATATAACTTCATATTTCACAACTTCATAAAAATATTTCCACAAATATTAGGTGACAAATATTAATGTTTGCAACACTGAAAATAATAGAGCACCAAATCTGCATATTAAAATTTCTAAAACTCATGTGATGCTGATGACTGGACTAAAGATACTGAAAATTCAGCTTTATTAGAGTAATAGTAATAATAATGTCTTAAAATATATCCAAACAAAAAAAGTATTTCAATAGGATGAATTGTCACATAATTTCATTGAATGAAAAAACCTTTAGTGAGTACAGAAAGTACAGCATACTGCTTTGTATGTAATAAAAAATATAGAAATCATCTTGCATATTCTGCATTGTGTATTATGATACTGCTAAAATGTATAAAAAATACACATTTCTACCCAAAGGTAAAACGTCTTACAAAAAAGCATCGAAAAGTTTAAAGGTAACTCACATTCTGCTGGTGCATTATGGTTGTGAAGTAGAAACTCCAGATTCCTGCATGAGCTGGTGTTCACCACACTGAATCTGTTTGCGTTTGTGTGCCTTTCACTGTGCGTGTATCTGTTGGTCCCCTTCCTTACTTTCACACCTCTGTTTCCCTACCGGTGTTTCCCTCTTTTTCTGTCAGTCTTAGTATTTATAATCTATTAGGAAATTAACTTTGTTATCTTATCACTGTACTACACACTGACTTCTCTTTTTCTCACGGGACAATACAGTATGCTACTGTTTTAGACAAATATGAGACATAAAACATGGATAAATAAAACATTTCTGTCTACCTTTCTTGATAATAAATTCATTGTAAATACAGATTTCTTGATAGTAAATTGGTAATAATTCTTGTCTGCTGTTTTTTAAACTGATTTAAAGAAAACATTTAAGACGTTGAATGATATTTAAACATTAATGGGCTTAACAAATTCAATATCTGTAGCTCCTGACAATACACTGAGGTCTTATGAAGTAAACATTTCAGCAAGAAACCAAACATTATTAACAAAATGATTAACCTTAATTTGTCTTAATACTGGCTCTGTCCCTTTAACAGATTGCATCCCTTTTTTGCATATAAAGCATAGCTACAGTTTAGACTAAAAATGGAATATCATAAACCTTTTTAGTTAAATTATATATTGCAATAGAGGATTTTATGAAGAAATAAATCTCTTCCAGCCTTGTTGCAAGTTTTGTATAGACACTTGAACCCTTTCTATTTTGTTTTTCAGACTGAAACAACATGATTAAGCAGTTATTACAACTTGCATATAAATGTGGGATTTAAATTAAATGTTATGATAATCGCATTAACAGTAATTCTATTTTATAATTTGTGTGCATTTTAAAGGAAAATAGTCGTCGTAAAAGATCTAAGAAATCACTTTATTTTGTGCACAGTGCCGCCGCTGTTTTATAGAGCAACAATAGCAGAAACATGAAGGCACAATTCAGGCTTGCTGTTGAATTGCTGAATTTACACTGTTTACACTTACAGGCTGCTTACGCACATGGTGTGTTTTTAATCAAAGCGATAAGGATTCCATGAAGGATCATTCTTATTTATTAATTATTAGTTGATAAGGTATTTGACATGAGCCTTAATGACTGACAGCCTGATGGTTATTTGTTGCCCTGTGCTTTAGTCTTATCTGTGTAATTAAGGAGCATGCAGTGTGGACTGATAAGAACATACAATATGCGGCTCTTTATTAAAGGCATGAACACACTGACAATTTTCCAGCCTTAAATGTTAATGACACTTGACCAGAAATCAAGAGAGAAATGATCATCTTTCTACTTTATTGTCTTACTACTTATATGTATAGTGCTGATTATTTGAATAAATGCACAAGGTTATAAATACCATTCAGTTCACAAGGATTTTTTTTCTGCAATGCCAAATGATTAGTAAAAAATGTTATGCTTAAATTTGGAAACGTTTATTGGTTGCACTGTATTTTGATTGTCCCCATTATTTTAACTATATGCAGCTGTACACTCTGCAACTACTGTACACGTATAATTCTCATTAGAATTGACGTGGATTAGAGTTGAGGATGCTTGGATAAAGTAGGTTGAAATGTAGTCTAATGAGTGGTAGTTGACATGTATTTGCATAAAGGTGCTTAGCATTAACAGAAAAGGGACCATAAAATAAAGTATTTATGATATTACTCACAACCAAATGACACATATTTAATATAAGATATAAGATGTTTTATAGATATGTTAATTCGTAAATATAAATTTCAATTTTAAATCATAATGCATTAACATATTTTATGCAACTGGACATTGTGTAATATTAAATTAAGAAATAAAAACAAAATCAATTACTGCGGTTTACTTTGTACTTATATTTTTAAAAAGATATGCATCTAATTAAATCTTTAATTAATTTCTGTAATTACATTTATAATTACACTACTGACCCATCCTTAAACCTACCCATACCACCAAACCTGTGCCTAACCTTTCCCGTATCCCACCTCAGTAGCCCCATAAGTGTTGTGGAATACAATATCAACACAAAAAAATTCAGGTTACACTTTATTTTAAAGTGACGTAGTTACAGTTTAATCATTAATTTAACTACTGAGTAAAATCAATTAATTACATGTACTTGCTATATGGTTGGGGTTAGAATGCGGGTAAGGTTTAGAGTTAGTTACATGCACTTACGCATAATTCATTGTAATTAGTATGTGCATTAAGTACCTAGTAGTTAAAGTCCCCAAGAAATCAAAACTAACCATATGATTTTGTTAGCTCACATTGCTAGTTTTGTTGTGAACAATTCATCTGTGCATGTCATTAAGAAAAAAAAATTGTTTGCCCTTCTAATCTTTAATTGAAATCTGAAAATGCACTTCCTGTTTTTTTTCACGTTCCATTGTCAGATTATGTATGTCTTAGCAAGTGGGTGTGGCTAACATATTTATTCACGCTGCTCTAACTGTCAGTTTTGACAACAAACTGAAATGGTAAATAGGAGGAGTCTGTTAGGCTGTAATAACTCTCCCCAAACCCTTTCCCCATCTTTCTGAATGAAATGCCTTTTCTACATCCATTCAGCTCGCAGTAGAAAAAACAAGCCACGTCCACTGTTGTGTCAATTAATATTCTGTTTCCCTAGGAACTGCGTCACAATACGAAAAAAATAACAATCGCAGCTTCCGGTTCATGGGGACCTAGGGCACCTATTTTACCCCTTTTACAAGATGTAAGATAAGCCATTGGTGTCTCTAGAATGTGTCTGTAAAGTTTCAGCTCAAAATACCCATCAGGTTGTTTATTATACAATGCAGAATATGCCCATTTTGGTGTCTAAGGACAGTGTACTGTAGCTGTTTTTGTAGCCTGTGGCTTTAAATGCAAAAGCTAAACATGCTCTGTTTTAAAAACGTTTTTAACTTATAAAACAAATTCTTGATATGCAGCTGATCACAGAGAGTTGGAACAGATATTTTAATCCCAGTTTCTTTGTAATAAAATGTGCTGTGGACATGTTTATACGTTATTATAGAGACATGGCACCTATCAAAATCACTGGGATTTAGATCCTATTTTAACATCAGGAAACTTAAAAAAAGAGACTTGTTGTGTTTATATCACTCCAATATGAATGTGGACACATTACCTACACACAGTTCTGTCCAAACAGCTTCCAAAGGTTGATCATAGGTGCTCTTTAATGCCAAAAGAGGAATGATGCAAGCTAAATCTTGAAACTTTTTGAAAACTCCTGTCAGGGTGAAGATTTTCAAAAACACCGGGTCTGTGTTGTCGTGTAGCTGGTGAAACTGGAGTTTTTGGCCTGTTTGCACTGTCATTTCCTTTGTGTGACAGATCAGAATGTGTGCCGCAATCTCAGTTGTTTACAAGACATGCATCTGTACAATGGCTCAAGTAACCAAAATATGTCTGCAAATAACAAGGCTTGTACCATGTATACTGATACATAGACAACTATCCCACTTAATTTTGAAACAGAGGCGTCAAAATGAAGGCATGTTGACTGCCAACCGAAACCGATAATAACTCTTTTTTTTCTGACTGGCCAACATGACTTTACCACCTGTATATCACCACCTGTTGTTTTAGCATGCTCTTGACAGTGCTTCATAGGGCATCCTTTTAATTTTCAAAGATGTTTGGACAAGATTTTTGGAGGAAAATGGAGGAAAAACCCTGTTTACAAATATCCCAATGTTTGTGTGGAGAGGAACTTAGACTGGCGGTTCTGGCTGAGGTAGTTTCAAAGCAACTTCTTTGGCACACTGTTAGACTAGCCTTCAGCAAAAACTGAGGAAGCTATCTCATTGCCTTATCAGCCTGCACCATCTACAGTTTTATGACTTTTATCTACACATATATTATCATCACTAAACTTACAGGGTATGCATTGGACAAAACATTAGCCAAGGCCAAACTAAGTACATCAACAGTGTTTTTTTAATACTTAGTTGAACGATATCAATGATTTCTACACTTTTTGATTACTTTTTATTACTTCGGCAGTCAGACTTGTATTTGTAGATCTATAAAACATGCAATGACTTTCAACGGGTTGCAGAAGACCTTCAATCAGTGTACAGAGAAATATCTCACAATACGGTAAAAGAGCTAGAAGCAGCTTCTATAGCATCTGAAAACAAATGGCACTCGGCAAATGACTGCGTTTGCAACTAATGATTCGAATTTCAGCATCTGTGTTGTAGGAGTTTGTGTTGGTTTGAAGGACGTTTCCTGTCAGCGGGATTATTTTCGCTCTGTGCCTCTTCTGGGCCAATTAACAGGGATTCAAAATATCTTCTGGTGCTTAGATCCTGTCTATGTATATCATTCTCATCTGAGCATGTGTGTGTGTGTGTGTGTGTGTGCGCGCGCACAAATAGGCCAGAAGGAGCATCTACTCTATGCTTGTCATTAACCAGCCCAAACACGACCAGTGACGTCTCTGCACTAAGCTGGATGTCAAGGGTCTACAGTCACGTCTGTTCTCTGATCTTCCTGTCCAGAGTCACCTAGCAACTCCAGACCTCCATGACCCCTTGTACTGCTCAAAGAGTGGACTGAAAAGATGAACAGCTGAATCGAGATGATATTAAGACTGAGCAAACAGTGAGACACGCTCGTTGACTCAATAGCCAGTCTCTCCTGGCTGTTGTTTGTTTTTCCGTCTTGACGAAATATTCCAAGTAAATAAATTAAAGGCTTTTAACGAAGGTGAGAGAGTTTATTCCTGGCTAATGTATCTGAAGACTCTTTTTTTGTGCTTGTTTAATGTGATAAAAGCTTTTATTGTGACACATTATTTTGTATCTGGATCCTTGTTAAAGAGAGCTTCTGTCGAAGAAATTCTTGTTTGGAGGTGATGTGTGTAATTTTTTTTTCTTTTTTTAATTAAAATACTTTCTCCCATTTCGACTTAATGTGCAGAGACACATTATAAATAAGCCATCTGTAAGTTGCTTTCCCCCAAAAATGTAAACGCTGCAGTTTTGTGGTTCTTTCTGCATTGCTCATTTGTTTGTGCAGGCAGACACAGCAACATTGCTCAAACAATGCTGTCTAAATGATGTCTGAAAGACAGAAAAAGTGTGTGCGAAACACACTTTTTTTCTATTTAGTTTGGTGTTGCTAATGATGAAAAAATAACACAATGCATCTTTTATATTTGGTAAATCATAGCTTTAGTAATAGAATTGCTGGACTGTGAGGCACTTTTAATTAATTTGTCTGCAATTTCATGTAGAATAGATCAGAATCAGAATAAAATAGGAATATTATTAGGTGACAAGAATATACATTAAAAATATAATCTAATAAGTACAAATATATTTTGAAAATAGTAATAGTTTCAAGTGTGAATGGTTTGTTCTTTTTTTTTTGTATTTTTGAAAGAAGTTGATTCTTAAACGTGGCTGCATTTATTTGATTAGTAATGCAGAAAACAATAATGTGAAATACTATTGCAATTTCAAAGCTTGTGTCTGTCAAATATTTTTTTATTATTCAATTCATTTTCAGTATTAGAATGCTTTACTATTTTATTTTATTTTATTTTCACCCCCAGAGTTACTATTAGGGCCCCCAAATTTCTCGCCAAATCACGACCAACACCACTTGGTGCTGAACTGATTGCCCACATGGATTCTCTGCATTATGCTGTCTAATGTTTTTTTTTTTTTTGTGGGGACTTGAATGACTTAGTAAAATTGTAAAGATCCTATATTGTAGAAATCACACATGTGAATGACTGACTTTTCTTGCAGTAGCTAAAGCTAGTAGATAAAAGGTATTAAACAAAGCAACCTATGTCATTCTTACACGTTCCCCTAAAGCAGCAGGTGTTTAAAAGTCTTGTTCAGGGGCAAAGCAGTGATACAGCAGGACCGTGATTTCATTGGCTCCTAAGTTGTTGATTCATGTTTACGTCTTCACAACTTTGGCACCAAAAGTACAACCTCTCCAGAAACAGCTTGGAGCCGTGAGCACTAAGCTATCATCATCCCCTCTGCCTGTCAGGATATCTCCTTGAATATTTCAAGATATTTAGAGCATCAAAATTAGTGAGCTGACTGATTTCAGGTCAGCCCCTTCATCAAGAGGACTGTGTGTTTACGGATGCGTTTCAGCGTTATACAGTAACAGTGTGCGTGCATGCATGTGTGTGTGTGTGTGTGTGCGTGCATCTAAGTAGTAACTTAGGGCATAAACTGTGGTGATTCTGTCATATCATATTTTCATCGTACGGAAACAGACCTTATATTTCTAGAGACACATGTGCAGACCCCTCTGAAGAAACTCATCGGGAGAAGGACGCATCCTTGCATTCCACAAAAACACACGCTCCCCTGGGAGGGTCAGCCCGTCACGCAATGTCTTCAGCCACTTCCATCTGACTTACAGAGGCATGTCTGCTTTATTTTTTAGGAAAAGTGAGAGGAAGGGGCTGTTTTACTTTTCTGGATTAGTTGAGAGAGAGAGAGAGAGAGAGAGAGAGAGAGAGAGAATTTATGTTTCTTTTTTATGTATTAACGTATGTATATTTATAAATGCGTTAAAGTATGAACTCATTACTCTAAGGATCCTAAAAAAATGTATTGTAAAATGTTTACATTAAATGATAATCAAAACAAAATATTACTTGAGTGGCAAATCAGCTTATTAGAATGATTTCTGAGGAGATGCAACATTGATGGCTGCGGAAATGGCTTGACATCAAAGGAAGAAATTGTGTTTTTAAATCTATTTAAGTGGAAAAAAGTCAAGCCTGTTTCTGCCACTGGACAAACAACTAAGCAAACAAATAAATATATAAATAGGCAATTGTGACCGTTTAGCAAATTAGTGCTACATTTTTTTTTTCTTGAAATTAAAAAATTTAACTGACATTTTCTCGGAATAGTGAGATATAAACATTCAATTGTTCACTGTATTAAAAATAATACAGTTAACAAATGGTCAGGACGGCACGGTGGCTCAGTGGTTAGCATGGTCTCCTCACAGCAAGAAGGTCGTTGGTTCGAGTCAACTGGACCAGTTGGCATTTCTGTGTGGACTTTGCATGGTCTCCCCATGTACATGTGGGTTTCCTCCGGGTGCTCCAACAAAACAAAATTGGTCGTAGTGTATGAGTGTGTGTGTGGGAATGAGAAAGTGACTGGATGATTCTCAGTACTGGGTTGTGGCTGGAAGGGCATCTGCTGTGTAAAACATATGCCAGTTGGCGGTTCATTCCGCTGATAAATAAGGGACTAAGCTGAAGGAAAATGAATAAATGAACAAATGGCCAATCAACAAACAGTGTTTGATTGATTGATTGATTGATTAATTGATTGATTGTATTTTTTAAAAGACAAAAAAGCCAATTTTAAAACTACAAACTGTACTTTGGTAAATGTACTGGTAATTTTCTGCATGGTTTTTTAAGCTTATAACTCAAAATTATGAAATAACTCTAAATTAACTCATAATTCTGAGAAAAGAAAACCAAATTCGTGAAATGTAAACTCAGAATTCTGAGTGAAAATTATTGCGAGAGAAAAGGTCTGATTTGTGTACAATATATGCTTGTGTGTAAATATGTATGTTCTGTGGAAGAAACAAGCTTGCACAGAAAGACACATTTTCAATACTATTGTTTTATATTTCTGCTCAAATTTATGCGATCCAAGTGAACATCAGTCACTTTCTTCAAAAACATTTTACAAATCTTTTTGACCACTTCACAATTGTTTGTTGTGACAATGCTGTGAATGCTGACAGTCGTGCCAGTAATCATGCTGTCTCGACTTTTAATATATGTGAGAGAGAGAGAGAGAGAGAGAGAGAGAGAGAGAGAGAGAGAGAGAGAAAGAGAGAGAGAGAGAGAGAGGATTCATATTTACCTGTGTGGTCCACACTTCACTACATATATTCTGCCTTACAGACCCAAAAGCAGAAACACACCATCTGAGCCATTTGGAAAATGTGGGCTTGAGTTCAGCCCACTGTTTCCTTGAGTAATTTTGACTTTCAAGGCCCTGGTACAATAATTCTAAAGACATTAACAAGTTTCTTTAGATTTTTTTTTAAAACATATAATAATAATAAATTAATAATATTCATTCATTCATTTTCCTTCAGCTTAGTCCCATATTGATCAGGAGTCACCACAGTGGAATGAACCGCCAACTATTCTAGCGTATGTTTTACGCAGCTGATGCGTTTCCAGTTGCAACCCAGTACTGGGAAACACCCATACACACATTCACACACACTCATACACTAAGGCCAATTTTTCTTTTACCCAATTCACCTATACCGCATGTCTTTGGACTGTGGGGTAAGCCGGAGCACCCGGATTAAACCCACGCGAACACGGGGAGAACATGCAAACTCCACACAGTCTTTGGTAAATTGGCGCTATAGGTGAATTGAATAAACTAAATTGCCCGTAGTATATTTGTGTGAATGAGTGTTTATGGGTGTTTCCCAGTATTGGGTTGCAGCTGCAAGGGCATCCGCTGTGTAAAACATATGCTGGATAAGGGGCCAATCACACCGAACGCGCTTTTTTTGTTGAGAGGCGCCTTTTTTGAATTAGTGTTAGAATATTTTTTTCATTTAAAATAGTAGCATGAACAATTTAAATTAGTCTTTCATTTTTTTTTTTTTTTTTTTTTTTTTAAATTACCATACACTCCTTTAATCTCATTGTCAGGGAATAGGTTTTGACATGTTTTTATCTTAGTAACCATTTTCTAAAGGCGGTAATGTACTTGAGGCATGTGCTGTATACAGTATACCTTATTGCTGACAGACAGCATAGAGCATCATGAAAGTGACCTCATCTTGCTGACATACACACATGCACTAATGCCAGATATGCTTAGTAATGCTGCCCTTTCTGTATTGTTTTTTGTTCCAGAGCAACTGGCCTGTAGGTATTGAACTTGGTCTCTATCTCTCTCTCTCTCTCTGTCAGAGTGCATGATGGGAGTTGCGTGGTGAGTGTGAGTGTGTTTGTGGCGTATGTGCTAAAAACTCTTTCTATCTATTTTCTATTTTTTCTTGTATGTTTGTTTATTTTTTTTTGTCCGTGCGTTTAATTGTTTGGCTATTTGTGTGTTTGGTGGTATTCGCGTTGGCAACCAGCATGGTGCTGGGAGGCATGACGAATCAAAACACCATGAGGTTTGAAAGTTTAACCCGTCGTCACGGCATAAAGGTAGAATCTAAAATCAGCGTGGAACAGTGTTGTTTAGCGGTAGGAGAAATCGTGTGACATGAAAATATTATTTCGGCATCGCGAATGAACAGTGCAGTTGTTTTGTTTTTGAGCTCAATTGAAAAGGCAAATACAGCTGTACAAAGTGGCGTAGTACTGAATGAATCACTTGTGCCTGTTTTACCCTTGAGTAGTCCGTCTAAAAAGGTCATACTTTCTAACGTACCACCTTCTATTAAAGATGAAATACTTGTGCAGGAATTATCACGGTACGGAAAACTGGTTTCACCGATCAAAAAAATCCCCTTAGGGTGCAAGTCACCATTAGTAAAACACTTAATCTCATTCAGGAGACAAGTATTCATGGTGCTGAAAAGTGGCATTGATGAGATTGATTCAGTCTTTAAGTTTAAAATTGACGGGTTTGATTACACGGTGTTTGCAACATCGGATACTGCAATTAAATGTTTTCATTGCAGTAAAATTGGTCACCTCGTGCGTGACTGTCCTAATAAATCAGGTGATGCCACTGGTACGAGTGCAAACTCGGATCCTACAGATTCCGTTCAATCACTGATGGGCATCGCTTGTGATGCGGAAAGCGCGAGTGCAGCTCCCGAAATAACGGAACTAGAGCCGAGTGTAGTGACAGCTTTAATGATTGTGCCTTATGCAAAGGCTGTAACTAAGACTAGTAAAAATGACACTCTTCTGTTGTCTGATAATCTGTCGGATAACTTTGAAAATGTCATTGTGACAGATGTTGATGACATGGATGTTGTTGACAATATTGTTGATTTTGAGAAAGAATGTCTTTAAAATCCCAATAAAAAGAAAGAAAAAAAGTCGTAGCAAAGCTGTTAAGCAAGTCAGAAAAGATGATGGCATTGGTGATAATGTAGATTCTGACAGTGATAGAGATTCCACTGATTCAAACTGGTCTCAGGTTTCCAATCTGTCTTCTAATTCTCAAAATGAAAACTTGATTTGTTTGTATAGAGCGGAGGACATTATCAAGTTTTTGCAAGAAACAAAAGGAATGAAAGGAGTGGAAGTTGAAGATTATTTTCCTGATCGAAAACAATTCATTAATGATGTGAGATATCTAAGGAAAGAAGGAGCCTTTGAAGATCTAGAGGTTTTCCGTCTTAGAAAGTTTGTGAACAAACTGAGGAAAAAAATTACAGAAGATGAAGAAGCTGCTAACATTTAAAATTTTGCTAAAAATAGCTTTTTTTTTTTTTTTAGCAAATTTTGTTTTTTGCTTCTATCTAAAATCAATATGACAAATTTTAAAATTGGAACTTTAAATCTAAATGGTGCCAGAGATAGTCATAAAAGGATGATGTTATATGAATTTATTAGACAAAAGCATATTGATATTGTGTTCCTACAGGAAACACATAGTGATTCTAAAAATGAGATAGATTGGAGAAAAGAATGGGATGGACAAATAGTTTTAAGCCATAAAACATCTATTAGTGGAGGGGTGGCTGTGTTGTTTTCAAAACATTTTTTACCTTTATCGTGTGAAGTAGAAGAAATAATTAGTGGTCGATTTTTTAAAATAAAAGTAAAATTTGAAAATGTTACTATGGTGTTAATGAATTTGTACACACCTAATAGAGGAACCGAAAGAGTTCATTTTTTAAGAAAAGTTGATATTGTATTGAAAAGTCTAAACCCAGAAGAGTTAATATTTATAGGTGGAGACTTTAACTGTACTGTTAACGATAAGGTAGATAGGAACCATATGGAACCACATAGTGCTTCTCAGAAAACACTAATACAACTTATTGAAGCTCATGATTTATGTGATATATGGAGAAGTATGAATCCAGATATCAGACAATACACTTGGGCTCATAAGACTGAACATTATATCTTAATGGCACGATTAGATAGAATTTACAGTATTAAGTCTCAGAGGAGTATTTTTAAATTTTGTAAAATCATTCCAGTTGGACTTTCTGATCATAGCCTAGTGCTGTGTGGTATTTTTATCAAGAATGTAAAGTGTAAAAGTGCATATTGGGTTTTTAATAACTCATTGTTAAATGATAATTTTTTTTTTGGATAGTTTTGAATATTTCTGGGAAATTGTTAAACAACAAAAACCCTGTTATGATTCTTTACAACAATGGTGGGATTGTGGCAAGGTTCTCATAAACGATTTTTGTCAAAAGTACACTTTGAATGTTACTCGAGATATAGCGCAGTCAATGAAGGTTTTAGAAAAAGAAATTGTTGCTTTACAAGAAATAATATCTAAGAAAAATGATAAAAATCATATGAATGAATTTAAAAAAAAAAAGAAATGTTGGTAGACCTGTTGGGAATTAAAGCACAAGGAGCATTAGTTCGTTCACGCTTCCAGACTATTAATCAAATGGATGCTCCTTCTCAATTTTTTTTTAAATTTAGAGTTAAAAAAAGGTCAGAGTAAAATTATTCATTCTTTATGTTCAGCTACAGGACAAGAATTTATTGAACCTGCTGATATTCGAAGATGTGCTGTAGATTTTTATTCAGACCTTTATAAATCTGAACTTGAGGAGGACAGTGCAGATGCTGAGGATTTTCTGAAAGGACTGCCAAAGGTGGATGAGGAGTCCAATAATGAACTGCAACAGACTTTGTCATTACAAGAGATTTATACTGCTATGATGACAATGAAAAATGGTAAATCTCCGGGAATTGATGGGTTAACTGTTGAGTTTTATAAAACTCTATGGCCCACAATAGGAGAGGAATTATTGGCAGTTTTTAATGACAGTCTGAAAAGAGAACAATTGCCTCTGAGCTGCAGAAGAGCAGTCATTACACTGCTGCCTAAGAAAGGCGACCTTCAGTATATCAGCAATTGGCGTCCAGTTTCACTTTTATGTTCGGAGTATAAATTTTTTTCTAAAGTTTTAGCCTTAAGACTACGTAAAGTTATAAGTCAGTTGATTCATTCTAATCAGTCTTATTGTATTCCCAACAGGTCCATCTTAGATAATATTGCTTTAATTAGAGATATTTTAGATTCTTCAAAGCTTTTTGGTATTAACTGTGGCTTGATTTCTCTTGACCAAGAGAAAGCTTTTGATAGAGTCGAACATTTGTTTTTATGGAATATTTTAGAAGCTTTTGGGTTAAGTCCTTCTTTTATATCAATGATTAAGACTATGTATTGTAACATTGAAAGTGTTCTTAAGATTAATGGTGGTTTGAGTGCTCCGTTCAGAGTTCAGAGAGGAGTCAGGCCAGGCTGTGCAATGTCTGGCATGCTGTATTCACTAGCAATTGAACCTTTACTTCAAAAGTTATGTGTTCGGCTAAAAGGTATATTTTTCCCTTTTTGTAATAATCCTGTACACCTTTCCGCTTATGCAGATGATGTAATAGTTTTTGTAAATGGAAAAGATGATGTTAATGAGTTGGAAAAAATTGTAAATGACTATAAATGTATTTCTTCTGCTAAAGTAAATTGGGAGAAAAGTGAAGCGATATTAGTGGGGAATTGGAGTGCATATCCTCCTAATTTACCTGGAGGACTGACTTGGAAAAGAGGAGGGCTAAAATATCTAGGTGTCTATCTAGGAAATGAGAGTTTTATCAGGAAAAATTGGGAAGGTTTATACGAAAAAGTAAAAGGTCGGTTAGAAAAGTGGAAATGGTTAATTTCTCAAATGTCCTATAGAGGGCGTGTGCTTGTTATTAATAACCTTGTGGCATCTTCACTATGGCATAAAATTGCTTGTGTGGATCCTCCAAACGAAGTCCTCATAAACATTCAAAGAGAACTTGTGAACTTTTTTTGGGACAACTATCATTGGACTCCTCAAAGTATTCTCTTCCTGTCTAAGGAGGAAGGAGGTCAAGGATTAGTGAATCTTGCAAGCAGAAAAGCCACTTTCCGTCTTCAGTTTGTACAGAAAATTCTAACGGGACCTAACTCGGTCATGTGGAGACCACTGGCATTAAGCATCTTGAGGAAAGTGGGTAACATGGAAATGGACTTGACATTGTTTCTAATGGATTATAAAAGATTGAACTTTACTGGTATCCCTGCTTTTTATCAAAGTTTGTTTAAAGTGTGGGCAATGTTTAAGCATAGATGGATGGAACCAGCAAATTATTGGTTGTTGGAAGAACCACTTGTGTTTGGAGCTCGTTTTGATGCTTCTGAAGAAGATTTTTTCGGGTTAACACATTTATTATGTTTTAAAAGGATATTTAAGTTAAAAGATATAATAAATGAATCAGGATATGATTTGCAAAGACACAAACAAGTTGCTGACCTTTTAGAGGTTCGATCGTTACGATTTGTTAAGAAGGTTTTAGATAAATTGAAAATGGTTTTAACAGATGAAGAAAAAACACTTTTAGAAGAGTATGGGGCAGGGACTTTAATCCCTGACAGTGAAGATCTTTTCCCAGATATCGAACTTTTACCAGCTGTTGATGAGTCTTGTTATGCTAACCCTCTGTTTGATTGGGGAAGTAATATGTACATTGATTTTTGTACAGTAGAAGGAAAAACTTTGTATAAATGTATTGTTAAAGTCATTCATCAAAATAATTTAAGTTTAAAAACAGATACAGTATGGAGAAAGAAGTTAGAGATTAATAATGGAAATAAGCCGGTTTGGAGAGCAATTTACAAACCACCATTAATAAAAAAGATTGGTGACTTACAATGGCGAATCTTGCATGGAGCTGTGGCAGTGAATGCCTTTGTATCTATTTTAAATCCCAATGTTAGTGACAAGTGTCCCTTCTGTTTAGAACGAGAGACTATTTTTCATTGTTTTATGGACTGTAATCGACTTAATCCTCTTTTTAAACTGTTAAAAGGTGTTTTTGATTATTTTAATATTGGTTTTACTGAGCAAGATTTTATTCTGGGTTTTTTTTATAGTCTGAAACAAAAGTTAAAATGTCAAGTTGTTAATTTCATTATAGGACAAGCTAAATATGCCATCTACATTACTCGAAGAAATAAGATAGAAAAGAATTCAGGACAAGATGTTGTTATGGTTTTTAAGAACATGGTTAAAGCAAGAATTCTTATTGATTTTAATTTTCATAGACTGATGCGAACAACTGAGGTTTTTAAAATTCAATGGTGTTGCAATGTTTTATGTTCAGTTGATGATGATGAAAATTTTTTATTTATTAAGGAGTTAATGTAATTCTCTATCCTCTCTTTTTGTAAAGTGATGTAATAACTGGAGATTAATTGTTTTATTAAAGAATTGTAAAAATCAAAATCTCTCTCTCTCTCTTTCTCTCTCTCTCTCTTTTTCTCTCTCTCTCTCTCTCTCTCTCTCTCTCTGGGACAAGGGCTGGCTGTGAGGTCCACTTGCTCTTTGGCTTGGAGAGAGAAGCTGTAGAGAGATGCTGACATTTGGGGCTCCTTTCACATTACACACACTGCAATGATTTTCCCTCATTTTTTTAGATACTATGTTAAGGGAGAATGTAGTCTAAAATAGTGCATAGCCCCTGGCAACAGCTTATTAATCAAAGGAAGCTAGCAGGGCATAAATATAGTACTGGAGTGGAGTGTGTTTCTGCATATAAAGCCATGAGTGTGTCGGGCAGCAAAACTTTTCTTTAATTCATCATAGGTTCTTCATGCTTCGTCGCGCTCTTCCTACATGTCATTGTTTGACTCTTAAGAAAGCCTGTTAGACCACAAATTGTTTAGGGCTTTGGAGACTTGAAGCATGCACTCACTTCCCATTGGGAAAGCCAGAAGCAGAGCTGATTACTGTCAGACCAACCGCCTGTCCTCAATGTTTATCAGGTATCAGGTTTATTGGATATACTGTACATACAGTATAGATTGTAAAACTTTATGCTAACAATTCAAAATAGCAGTTGTTAATAAATAAAATGAAGAAACTGAAATGGCATATCATTTGTGAAAAATAACACTATATATATTGACAAAACATGTATAAATAGACAGACAGAATATATAAAATATGTACAAATATTAAATAATTTAATGTTATAATTGCATGTATTTTTTTGCATTTTTATAATACACTGTCAAAAGCAATAAGTTACTTTACTTGCCTTAAGTGTTAGTTCACCCAAAAATCATTTACTCACCCTCAATTGGTTCCAAAGCTTTATGGGTTTCTTTGTTCTGTTGAACACATAAGAAGATATACTGAAGAAAGCTGAAAAAATTTAACCATTGGCTACCGTAGTAGGAAAAACAAATATTATGGAAGTCAATGGATAAAGGTTTCCATCTAATAGTGAGTAAATTTTAATTTTGGGGTGAACTATCCCTTTAATTGTGATGTAATTTACAGCAATTTTTGTGATGTCAGATTGGAGCAATAGAGTAATATTTTCAACCCAGGCTCATTGGAGATATATGCCCAGGGCTACATGTTTGAGAACCAAGATATACGTACCCAGGGCTACATGGGTTTGCAGTTTTTGTTTTCACAAATCATTCGAGGCAGCTACATTTTTGAAAATCTCAAATACGTTACTTGAGCACGTTTTCTCATACATGCCATTTCTTGTAAATCCTCCAGAGTCCGCTGTGTACATTTCTACCAATCTCAACATCCTTCTCGTGCACGTCTGTGAGAGAAGCCGGTCAGCTTGTTGTCATGCATAATATATCAACTTGATATTGACTGACCGACCCACCCCCTTCCCTAAACCCAAACCTTCAAAAGCAAGCTAGAAGAGAAAAGCCATAGCGGCCACATGCTTTCAACACTGTTTTTTTTTGTTTCGTTTTATCTGGTTTCTGGAACCATCCTTCACCGGACTCAAACCCCAATCCGATCGGCTCAGCCTCTCAAGTCTGACGCCATACTTGGCGAGGTACCAAGCAAACCAGTCTTGCCAGAAATGCCTTAAATACACAGGTAAGCGGTAAGCAGTACCGCCCCGTAGTGTTCTTTTTACATACAAATTGCAGCCATTATGTACCCCGGGACACATATTTCTCGGTTCTCAAAAATGTAGCCCTGGGCACATATTCCCAAATGAATATTTTTGTTTTCTGTACTTTTAGCAAATAAAGGGAATATCCAAAACTCATGCTCAGGTTTCACAGTGGGGGAATATAACAAATTGGACCGAGTTTGGTTCAGATTTATTGATTAAAATAATTCATCATTAAAACACCATTAAATTAACACTGTTAGCATACTGTGTCATCATGTGAGGGAAGAAAAGAGGAAAAACACCCATATTCAGTGTGCAACCTTAAATCTGGTTTATTTAGCTAAAATTCAGCCATTGTAGCTCCTTATGTCAGTCTCCTCTGGACTCAGCAGATGATATTTGTCCAGTTGATATCCAAATGATGTACCACATCCTCATAATGTCATGTCCTAAAAAAGCATTTTCAGTGCACCCTTCATAAATAGTCAAGGCAAGTATCATATTCTTTGTAAATGTAGGTAATTTATCATTAATTATTAAAGTAAATCATGTACAATTGCATTTGCCAAGGAAAACTAGCTTCATAATTCAAATTCTCCTTAGAAGTTCACATTCACAGAATGCCATATAATATTGCTCCATTCCTCGAAAAAATGCCAGAGTTCAGACTGCATTAAGACCAAAAAGAGTTGTGACTCCGCATACCGGAGGGTTGAGAGTCATGCATGAAAATCAGATACTTGGCATAATGCTGTCATTTCATTTGGACTTTATGTGGCAGCCAGCCAAACAGCTTTCTGCATATTTTCTTCCTCTTGATTTTGGCCTTGAACAGGCATTGATTTTGAGTTTGAGACTGAATCTGAGGCTGAATTTGAGACATAATATGAAGCGAAGGCATAATCTCAGACTGAGATGTAATCTGATTCTGAGGTTGAAGCTGAATCTGTGACTGAATCTGAGGTTGAATCCGAGACATAATCTCAGTTTGGTAAATAATCTGATTCTGAGGCTGAATCCGAGATATAATCTCAGTCTGGGATATAATCTGATTCTGAGGTTGAAGCTGAATTTGTGACTGAGACTGAATCTGAGGTTGAATCCGAGACATAATTTCAGTCTGTGATATAATCTGATTCTGAGGTTGAATTCTAGACATAATCTGTGGGTTTGCTGGAGGCCGAGACGGAATTTGTGGCTGTGGATGAGTTTGAATTTGTGATTGAGCTTGAATCTGGCACTGAATCTGAGAAATAATTTGAGGCTGACTTTGATTTTCAGATTTTTTCTGGGTCATAATGTTGGCATTTAGCTGGTGTAATTTGTGATTCTGAATGAGTGAGGTGAGTAAAGATAGAGATTCTTCATATCCTTCTCTCCTCTCTGGAGACAGTGGGCACAGACTCTGAAGGAGCTCCTTAAATCCTCTCTCCTGTTGCCGGAAGTCATACTCCACACTAGTGATTAAGAAAAAGGTAAGAAGTGGATGGAGATAATTTTTAGTTACTTCAGTTAATCATTGTTAATGTTTTATAGTTCTTTTTTCATAAAAAAAAAAATTGGATACACTTGAATTATTAATTAAATAAATGCAGCCTTGATGAGCATAATAGTCTTTTTTCAAAAACATTTAAAAAATGTTACCGACCCCAAGGGTTTGAACAATAAGTATCCACTTTCTAGTGTACAACTAAAAAAACCACATGAGCTTCACAAGTTGTTAAATCACAAGTCAAATATTTAGAATGCATATATGAATCATTTTCATGTGCGATCCATGTAATCACATGAGAACAAATGTGTGCACGTGTGGAAACATGGTCACAATCACAAGAAAATATTCCAAAATTACATGTTTCACATGTTTTCCAAATATTTTATGTGATTTTAACGTGATTGCAAACATGAAACTCACGTAGTTATTCCATAAGGGTTATTAATAATAATGCAAAATGTAGAATTCTAAATAATGTAATCAATCAATTAATGTGCATTTATTTCTTTAATTTGTTATTTTCAATGTGTGGGTGGTAGAAAATAATATGGAAAATGTTTTTATGTAAAGGAATGTACTGAATTAGAAGACAATGTAGTTCAAAACTTTATGAAGGATAGTTTACACAAAAATAACAAATCTTTCATGATTTACTCACCCCCATGTTGTTCCAAACATGCATAACCTTTTATTTCTTCTGAAGAACTAATAAAAAGATAATTTGTAGAATATTGTGGAAACAAAAAAAGACCCCATTAACTTATATAAACCAAAAAGCATGTGCGAACTCACACACACAAACACACACAGGCATAAGTGCACACAGATGCATGCGCGGACACACACACACACACACACACACACACACACACACACACACACACA
>CAIGQV010018202.1:16680868-16706394 GCA_903798115.1 Danio jaintianensis
TAGTAAAATGCACTAAAACATCAGTTCACTATTTTTTTCTTCTTCACATGCAATCTTAGGACTGTGTCCACTAGATGGGGTATAGGACCTATATTCCTGTAAGAAAGTGCTGATGTCACATGGAACAGACCATCAGAGAAATGCAATGGGGGAGATTTGCCTGAAAGTGTGTCAGTAGGGGAATGATGTCAGTGTAGGACAGCCACAGAAACAGAGCTGTGAGAGAGAAAGAGGGAGGGCTTGTTTCAGTTTTATTTGCAAAGCAGGGCATGGCATTGTTTATTTGTCCCTTTTCCAGGTTATGAGGCCAACTCATATACCCCGTCTATTAGTGTTTAAGTCATGGATTTAGCTCATGGGAAATGAATGAAGATCAGCTCCATGATCATTTTTATATGCATGTCTATAAAAGCTTTTAAATATTAATCATTTGGTGAAGATTTTCTATAGGAGAAAAAAGGTTGATGTCTGATATGCAGGACAGTCACGTGCGTTTATGGTCAAACACTGGATGAAAGCCTCATTGTGAGGATTTACCACCATCTGTGGTTCGGAAAAATTCATAATCCAGTGACTGGTTCCTATGGATTTGCATCCTTTTTTTTTAAATATACATTTTTATATATGGAATGGTAGCAGAATGTGTGACATTATTTCTTCTTTTTTTAAAATGGTAGTTTATGTTAGCTAATTTTACTGAGCCTCCATAAACAAATATATTCTCATCAGCCACATTTTAGTTACATCTGATTGACTCATTGTAAATGTAAATATATAATCACATAGCAAGTTAATACATTTAGGCATGTGACACAGTCAAGATGATCTGCTGAAGATGAAACAAAGTATCAGTATGGGGAAAAGAGGAAAGTTGGATTCATGCTGTCTTGAATCAATAGTTCATGCTGGTGGTGATGTGATAGTGTGGGGGAAATTTTCTTGCCACATTTTAGGTACCAACTGAGTACCAACTCAAAAACCTGGGATGTGCTGGCCTAGAATGTGCAACTGTGTGATGCTATCATGTAAATATGGATCGAAATCCCTATTATGTTTCAAGCACCTTGTTGAATCTATGCCACGAATAATTGAAGCCGTTCCATAGGTCCAAATAGCAGGTACTATGGGTGCACTTACAGTTTTTTGGTAGACCAGCATCAAAAAAGAAATTGGCTGGTCATGTTGAGTGGTCGAGCTAGTTTTTGTGATGTTTTTATAATGTTGCTATGGTCAGGTCAGTCATAACAGCCACTTTCTGTGAATAAATGAGATCTGGTTTGTAGCTTGTCTATGGTAATTAAGCTCTCAAAACACCAACAAATCAGCTAATTACATGTCATATTAGGTTGGTCAAGGTTGTTTTTTGGAAACTGGTAACTGGCCAACTAGCTAATTATGATTAATAAAGTTGACACACTTTGAACAATGATCAGTGATGGTACAGCAATCTTGGACCAGTAATAAACAATCTAGCAGCTTGTCAAGTAAATTTTAGTCCAAAACTAAAAAGAATTCCTTCATGAAATAAGAATCCCTTTTTTTAAAGAGTTTTACATTAATCTCTCCATAGACCTTACTTCTCTTATTCAGTCAGCATCTGAGGGCACTAGTTTGTCTTACACATAAGCAACTGCTATTCTTGCGGAAAACAGAAATTGACATTGGCAGGATCTGAATCCTTACTCCTTTTATATGAGTTTGTGTGTGTGTGTTTTGATGGAATAATGGTCACATTTAAAGCTACAGGCTGAAACCCTAATATATTCCACACTGCATCCTCCTCCCGGACACACTTCCGTTCTTTCAGAAAATCTGGATCCCTTTCAGTCTCTCTTGCAGCTTTGTGTTGGAGAACAAAGGCAGAGCGTGTGCCACTGAAGAGAGCCTGGCCTGCTGTGCTCTGTGTTGGAATGGAGCCTGTGAGATGTCTATTGGTCATATAACAAAATGCCAACAGTCTCTCAATGAAAGGGACAGCTGCACAACCACAGCACAAAACAACAATTACCATCATAATAGCACTGTCTTCACACCCAAACGCAAGTATAATTCAACACTTTCTGAGTCTGAGTAAAGAATTGCCTACTGCGCTTTAGAGCAGTCTTATGATATTCTCATATTTACAGTATCTGCTTTTTTTTGCGCAAACCATGTGCAATGAATGTTAATTATATATAATGATCTTCACATTACCCTCTCTTCTGGACAGGTGAATAAAAAATTTACCAATACTTTTATTTCCCTGTGGGTAAATTTTTTTATTTAAACTTTTTTTTTTAAAGATTCAAAAATAAAATAAAAAAGCTTTGTTATTTTTTTTGTCTGTACACTAGAATGTGTCCTATTTAGTTTATTGATTTACAGAAGACACAAGCTTATCATTCAGCAAAAGTATGCTCCGGAATATTGTTAATCGTATTTAGAGCAAGTATCATTTAAGGATTACAGTGCAGCCTATAATTAATATGAATCTTTTTACATTTCCACTACCTTTTTGCCATTTTTTGTCATGCAAGATGTTTAGTAATGAAGTGAAAATTATGTAGAATGAATAAACAGTGTAGTTGGATGCATCTGTTTCTATATTTTAATAGGCAAATGTCAGAATTAGTATGTTGTTTCATTTTTACATATCTGTTATACTGAATAATGATGTTTATTACACTGAATGATGTTTTTTCCAAAATGACAAAAGTATTGCTCTGAATGACAGAATGTATTTTTCAGCTTATGTTGAAAGCTCTCAACAAGCTATCGGTGCACTTGACCGGTAACGTTGTTCACATCTATTTATTTTTTAATAATCAAACATTAAATAAGCTTGTTATTTTACTTAATTACATGGGTTGCTTGTGATAGTTACCATGAAAAGGTGAAATTGTTAAACATTTAAAGCAATAAACTCACTTTGCTGCACCACCACAAAACTTCTATGTGCATTTTGATGTCACTGAGTGTTGAAGGAATATCAGTAATGTTAAAATTAATTCCTGTTACACTGAATAACTTCTAACAAATTTTGAAAAACCTTACTGACCTACTTTTACTTTTATATGTCTATCTTCAGGGCAGAAAGTTCTTGTGATTTAAAGTTCTGTTCTCTGGTGTATTGAGGCTTGACTCACATTATACCAGGCCAATTGTGCAAAATTCAATTAGTGTTTTTCTTTTTTTCCTGCTTGCGCCTTAACACACTGTTCCTCGCAGGAACTTGGTGTAAATGAAACTTGAATGCCATCAAATCCCAGGATAGTGAATCTAGAATTGACTCTGAAGTTTACAGATGCTATATTTACACGTTCTTCTTCTGCAGTATATAGTGCCATAGGCAAAACATGCTCGCTTTACTTAAAAACACCACAGATAGAGGAACAGAGACTATTTATGTTCAGGATTGCAAGGTCTTTGTTCTGATTCACTCAGCCTGTGTACGGGAACAGATGGACCATTAGTGCACTCAGGCTTTACATCTGCACACCTCGAGCATAGACTAAATATAGTAAGTGTATTGAATGTGACATCACAGAATTTATATGACAGATAAAATCACATGCACAGTCACAATAAACACATGCACACAAGCATTATGCACATTATGCAGTTTTTTAAAGGGATAGTTCACACAAAAATTAAAATTCTGCCATCATTTACTCACCCTTTCCTTGTTAAAACCCGTTTGAGTTTTTAGTTCAGTTAAACACAAAAGAAGATAATTTGAAGAATGTTGGATACCTGTAACCATTGACTTTCGAAACTGCAATGCTCTCAAGCACCACTTGTTGGCAGCACTGTTTTTTCTACACTCCTCCTCGCTCTTTTTCCTTTTGTCCTTCATTTCTCTCCTCTCCTCAGCTGACATGTTTTTTTTTTTATCTATAGTCTCTTTTAATTTCTCTCATTTAGTCTCCTTCACTTACTGACATGTCTCTGTTTTGTCTTTTTTTGTTATTCTGTGATTTTTCCTCTTCATGTATGTCTGACCCAAATCTGACATCTGCTTCATCAGCTTTGGCCGCGTGACAGATTCTCATCACACTGCCAGAAAATGGTTCACCTTGGCAGCCAGGCAAAGACATACGCATAGAAGCACTGTGATTTTTCCTGTCAAAACTCTCCACCAAACACTGTGTTAACTGGGAATATTGCCAGTCTGTTGTCTTTTGTCGATCTCTTTTACTCTTACGCTGTGCACACACAGTAGGGCTTATCAAGGGTTAAAAACCACCAACCCCACCCTTTCAGAATGTCTCAGTGACCTAAATAATACAAAATGGCAGCTTACGCAGCCTCATATGAGAATGTATCTCACCCCACCCTTTCTTATTTTCTCCTCTTCTAATCATATTCTGCCGCCATACTTTCATTACTGCAAACAGGGGTGAGCGGACATTTTAAAAGTGGGGGGGACAGCTGAATGAGATCCAAAAGTTTACGTTCATATAATTATTAATCACCTGTTTCTAAATGGTCTGTCTCTAAAAGTGAGGGGGACGAATCCCCCCCGTCCCCCCCCCGGTTGCTACGCCCCTGACTGCAAAGATATGTTGTGATGCGCTTTACATGTTATGCTTTTATTTTCAAGTGTTTTTTTTTTTTTTTTTTTCCTGTGTAGCACGTCCTAGTGAGTGTTTCCATATAGATGGATGTACAAAGATGCTGTCAGCAGATTTGAACTCATGTGGTCTCGGTTGGGAGCATGGTGTTAACAGCAGGCACATTCGCTTTGTGTGGGTGTGCAGTTCTGGTGTGTGATCAGTGTGTCTCACCGTGTGTTTCGCTGCAGGGATGAGCTCCGTTAATCCTTCGTCTCTGAGCTTAACACAGATCAGATCAGCAGTTTGGGTTATTTGTGTTTTACAGCATGTGAGGTTAGGAGTTCAGTCTCACAATGGCTAAATGTGTGTCAAGGAGTTTCAGCATTATATTATCAAAAATAACTTGATATTTTGTTTTATTTATTGGTTGGTAAGGTTGTCTCTTTTTATTTAAAAAAATGAGAGAAGGTAATGTACATGTAGGCAGCATTTGAAAATGCATAGGCCTATGAGGAGGTATTTTGATCAAGTAATACTTGTATTCCATATAGTATGTGATAGTATGGATGTAAGTCCAGAAACGCAGTTGCCAAGCAGTCATTCTGATACTTGCTTTTTCAATTCTGTTGTATACTTCTTCTGTGACATGTTTTTCACCTACTATAGGGAAGTATATGACTTCAGATCTCTAGAAACAATTTCTCATCTATTTTGCCTGAATGGCTATTTTTGGTAAGTGATAGAATTGTTAGCATAATGTAGCGTTATCTGAATTGTGCTAGTCTAACTCTATAACAAACTTTTGAAAAGAAAAGACTCCTTCAAACTGTATTTTCTGTCTTAAACTCCAACTTCAGCCAATTATACATCTAGAAACTATGTCTTGTCTGTTTTATTTCTGCCTGGATAGTCATTTTTAGCAATAAAAGAGGAGACTGTAAGCCTACTTTATCTAAATCCAGGCTATCAAACCAGCAACACAAGTGACTTCTGGGGAATGATTATATGGCTAAAATGCACTTGAAATAAAGACTGCTATTAAACTGTATTTTATGCAATCTAAATCTCCCAGAAAATGAAGCATGTTTCATGCCACACACAAACATGGCCAGAGCTGGGAATTTCAGCAGTGAAATGTCCCACATACCCCAATGCCTATAGTTGAAGTGAGCTGTCTGGAATGCAACATAATTTTTCCTTATTCTCCACTACCCCTATCTGTCTGCAGACTTGCACACGCACGCTCAGACATGCACTGTCAGGGGTATGGTTAGGGGCGGGGTTAGGTGTAGCCGTTCCTGAGAACGCGACAGTGCACGTGCACTCAGTCTGCCCTTCTTTCCACGACGGGATCCGTCACATGGGTGACGTTGACCAATAGGTGCACAGAATCTCTTCCGTACACAGCTTTTAAAATGGCAAAACGAAACAGGTGGCTGTAAGCAGTGTGGAAATATAGACCATTTTTGGGGATGTAAACAAAAACAATGGTCCCAACGTATTTCCTGTTTTACATTTTTAATTTCTATAGCTTCTGAGAATCCAAAAAGAGCCACATATTGATAAATAATGTTATGATAGCTGTTTTCACATTAAGTTATGATTGAATAGCCTCTTGTTACAGTTATGAAATGGTTTGATAACAAGCAGGAAATGTTCATGGGCCAATGACATGACCACGTTGAAATGGTCTATAGCAACAGGACGCTTGCCTCTATGATCTGTCATGATAAAAAAAACAAAAAAAAAACAGATAAATATTGGTCATCGATAGCCGCGGAGCAGTCTGGTGAGTACTGGAATTAGCATGTAACGTCAAACTAACAAATCACTGAGTATGTTCTCATTCAAAATTAAATATGAATGTATGTTTGAAGGTAACCGGCTGAGACGGAAAGTTTCGTTGTCACGTTAAATAATGTTAGCTAGCGTTTGTGAGAGTGCGGAAGTGATTGGTTTACATCCGTTGCTGGGAAACCTGGAAAAGCCCGCGCCTTTTGCTGTCATCGAATGAATTTACTTATTTAAAGTTATTGTTTTCTTTCAGAAAGCCCAAATGTACACATATTTATGGAGGAAATTGCCGTCCTTGTAGAAACCATCGATAGACAATTACAGATGTATTACAATTTAACATGTATGTGGCTTCTCGGTTACAGAAGCCACATACATCACCACATACTCTTGACTTGGTTAAGTCAAAAGAGGATTGAGCTACGTGTAACGTTAGTCTGGCATATTTGGTACCCACGACACGTTAAGATTTTATCCTTACAAAATCACATAATCTGACACAGTCAATGTAGTAATGGACAATAAAAGTCGTGGACTTATGAGAGGCTTTGTCTTTGTATAATTAATGAAATGCATGAATTGTAATAAGCATGAGGAAAATTAATAACTGTGAATCTAAAGGTATTTTTTAAAGTTAGTTATTTTATATCTCATTTGTTTATTTGCTGCTGTCTGATCTCAAAATGTCATATCAATGTGATCATTTCTGAAGTTGTACTTTCAGAAACAGGTCAATCAGTCAGTCAGATAACTTGCTCTTCACAGACTCACAGTAAATGCCATGCTAATTTATTAAGCTACACTCAGTAATAAAGGTACAAAAGCTGCATTTCATTGATACCTTTTGATAAGGTACATGTTTGAATCTAAAGGCTTCATACTGGTATCTGGAAAATGCATACTAACAACTAAATTATATACATATTTGTGCTTACAGTATAATTATTAATACATAAAAAGTACAAAGATGTCCCTTTTGAAAATGCACTGCCACAGTGAGAGTGTTTATATGTGAGAATGCAATGTGGTCCTAAAACTACTGTAATATAGATTAACACAGTTTTTCCTGCATAGAGAATTACCTGTATGAGGCGGCCACCTCCATCAAATTTTGTTTTACCTCTGCCTATTGAAAAAAAATCAGGCTGGCAGTCACGGCTACCGACAGAACCCAAGTGATGCTCAAGCACTGGTCATGTATTTAATTACATTTAATATTAGCCTTTTTGAATAAGAATGTTGTATTTGATAAGAATACAAAATCATGCAAAACGTCTTTGTTTCAAGAAGCAAAATTCATCATCGGGGTACCACTTACCACCCAGGAAAAATCCTGGATTAGAGATTTCTTTCATACAAAACCAATTTTAGACCAATTAATAATTTCTTTGTGCTTCAGGTAGGCTTGTAGTGATTTGATATTAAGATTTGATATATGGGTGGCTTTTTCATTAAGCCACTCCTTTAGAAAACTTAACGGTTCATTACATGCCTGGGGTCACAGCCAGATCAGACTGTCTCCTCTAAACTGCCAGCCCACTGCTTGAACGCATTATTCTGCCTGAGGGCACAGACAGCCAATCAGCTTTGAGAATTAGATGTCGCGGCTAACTGATTGGAGGAGGTGTATGGGAGTCTCCAGGTAAAACAACTCATCCTTGTGAGAAAAACAACATCCCTACCACAGTTGTCTCCTCCTTTGTTGAAGTCAGCAACACAGACAATTGAGATAGATAGATAGATAGATAGATAGTCTTTAATCTTTTCTGATAAGCATAGAAAGTCTAAAGTGATGTTGTCATCTCTGTTAATTTACAGTCACCCTCATTAGCCTTTATGAGAGCAATGTCAAACATACGCTGCAGATTACATGGCTGTGTGTAAAGTGTGTACAGTGTGGAATCACACTTCCATGGCTGTTTAGAGCAGAACCAGAGAGAGAGGCATCTTATCTCATCACCCTGCCATTCATCTGTCATTCTGTCACAACTCAATTAGCTTAAGGCTAACCCCACAAAATGGCGTCCGTCACCTCATCATCACCTCATGTTTGCTTTGGAGTATGGAGAAGCCATGTATGTGATCACAGGGTTTGTTTATACATTTACTACCAAATGACTACTCTTAATGATCTTAGAGGTTGATTTTATTATTAAATAGATTTAATTATTTTATATATATTGATCTAAAATATAGAGAGAATGAAAAAGCACTACTTTCTTTGTTATCAACAACTTGTAATAAACGTTATACTTTATGACAGGTTTTCCACAAACTGGGGGTTTGTGAGTAAAGAACATTTATATTGTGACTCCTGACGACATTGAGGTCTTGTAAAGAAAAAGAGAAGGACCAATAATTTTGCTTAATACTTTAG
Organism: Danio jaintianensis; assembly: GCA_903798115.1. Classification (NCBI taxonomy): domain Eukaryota; kingdom Metazoa; phylum Chordata; class Actinopteri; order Cypriniformes; family Danionidae; genus Danio; species Danio jaintianensis. The sequence goes on from CAIGQV010018202.1 coordinate 16,689,575, forward strand.
TATACTTTCAAGAGCCACATGTATTAACTTGTAAGTAATTATAAAATAATATATATGAGTGTGTTTTTTATATACATTTAAGATATACCTTGAAGTATGCTGCTTGTGAACATTCATTATTATTAAGCACAGTATTTAGAAACATATAGAATAATCATAAAATATCAATTATTGCATATGATAAGGCACCTATTGGCATTAATTTTAAATAAATGTACCACAAACACCTTTTGAAGCATAAGGTCACACTAAAAGACGATATACAAAAATATAAGTTGACAATTAAGTCAAACCATTTGGACATTTCCTGTAGTTAAATGTTAGTGAAACATGTTCAAAGTTATGAAACTGCTAGACCTTGAGTCATCCATTAAATTGACATAAAGACCAGGTGGTTGAAGGTCAATGCAGAAATACCCCCCCCAAATTTATGTTATTAGTTTTGTAAGTATGATATTAATGTCCAATTCTTTTGAGAGAACTGTTAAGACTGAAAATGAATCATCGGTTATGTGAGCAGAGCTTTTCCAAGAATAGGTGATATTCCTTGATTCCCTTTAATGTATGTTGTGTAAGGATTCACATCCACCTTACCTCCTACACGTAACTCATGTATGATGCTCTCTAGGGAAAAAACAACACCCACTTTTGACTGATCGAATGTGAGGGGGTGTATGGTTGAGTGCTGAGAATGTAGGGCAGTTTTCATGGTCATAGTCTGAGTTGATGTGATTGATATGGTGGGCACTGTGTGAGGTCACACTTCCACTTCCACACAGTCCTCTCGAAGCTTCAGGTTGTGTGTATTTATATGATCAACAACCATGAATATGTGTTACTGTACTAATGTCTGACTGACTGGCTGATTGACTGAACTAGAGTACTCTATATTATTGTGTCTTACTTTTTCTCTGTCAGCTTGTATTGACTGTGACATTAGACCAGTCAGTGGCTCGACCCACAGTCAGGCAGCAGGGAGGTATAATCAGGCTATGTTAGAAATAACGGAGGCGAGACGCTACACAAACAACACTTTTCTCTAGTGTCTGACTGAATGACCGAGTCTGCCTCTTAAGCCCTGCCCACACTCGCCCCCTCACCCACTCACAGCTGTTTATGGCACCATTAGAAAGACACACACACTACAGCACATGCATGCAAAACAGTCTGATAATCACACAGTGCTTGAAATGTTTAGTATATATGCTGTTTGTTGAGTGAAAATAACATATTTGCCTTTGACTAAATTTAAGAGGTAAAATGAGTGTTGTACAAACTTTTTTCTCAGTTTTATTTTACCGTGAATTTAATTTGATTATTAATGTTACTCAGAGGTTCAATTAGTTGATATATTAGGTGTCATAAATTGACAATGAACATCAAAATTATTAGGTGTAATTATATAATAATTATAATAATAATTACCTTTAATAGTTATAAATTAATTACAAGTAATATTGTTTACAAGTAATATCGCCATTAAAGATTTAATTGCAAATGATTAATTGAAAATATGAACAATTGCATCCTCTATTCCAAGAACAAAAATAACTCTGTTGTCTTATTGCAGGCCATTTCCTCCTTCCGCTGTTCACCCTACAAAATGTCGTCATCCCTTCTTTGTCTGTTGCCATAGTTACCTTGCTCCTTGTTCATGATGAGGTTCCTTTCCCCCAGCCTGTGTGTTCATCCGTGGGCTTGTGTGTATGTGTGTGTGCGTGTATGTGCTTGTGTCTGCATGTGTGTACTTGCTCCAGGCATCTCTCCATGTGTGCCATCATACACACTTTGATACCTGCTAGCATGAACAAACAAAATAATTCAAATTAGAGCTGAATGATGAAAAGATTCATAAGGAATAAGAACAGAAGGACTAAAGGGGGATGGGATGGGGCAGAAGGACAATAATCTTCTTACTTTGATGCCACCCCGTGCGCTGCTTTAAACATGACCGTTTTGGCAGGGAGCTAAAAGAAAGACGACACTTGATAGACTAAGTGGGCTGTGTATGATTATTTTCAGTACATTTGCTACTCCACTGACCTGCAAAATGCTCACAGCTGATGCACAGGTGGGTTAAGGTCGGACTTTAAGCCTGTGGTAGTGAAATACATTATGGCACGGAGGTTTAGGGATGCGAGGTTGCTATGGAAACGGACACGGAGAATGGATGTGGGGGACAGACCTTTTTTATAAACCCACGCACTGCGGTCTATGAATATTATATAGGACAAGAATCCACTCCACTGACAAGAATCTATAAATATAGACAGGCTTTGAGAGGAATGATGTATAGCAGAAAAAGGGAATAAGGACAAGACAGAGAGTGAGAAAAAGATTTAGGAAAGGAGGAAGGTGCTGGTAGGGGTTTGTGGGAAAAGCTGACGTCATGTTGCATCTCTTTGGTAAGCAATAAGTGGGGCAATGAGACACTGCAGGCAGAAATACCGTTTTGTTCATGCACCTGTCAGTTTTGTGATTTTGGGCTTTTTGGCTTTTCATAAAGTGTTTATTGGAAAAAAACTTGACTTCATCTACTGTTCAAAATGTTCATATCATATGCAAATTTGCACATTCTAATGTCTCATCTGCATGTTTCTGAAAACTTATAATAGATTTTTTTTCAATTCTTAATGTAATCAATCAACTAGAAAAGTAGGATGATGACTAGTTATGTTTTAACTTCATTCTTCTGCAGTGTCTTGCCTGAAGCATTGCTTTTCTTAGAAGGCTTTATGAATCTTCCATACTCCTTGCAATCTGCTACAAGCCTGAAGGAAGAAAATGAAAGTTATCTGTATGCTATTTCAATTTAGACTTGTATGTCAGTATTTAAATCTGTTATTTCTGTCCTGAGACTGACATGTAGAAACTTGATTAATCTGTGTCTATAAGATTTCCTTTTAAATTAGACATTAACACAACCCTCATGATGAGCTGAAGAGAGACTGTCTTAGCATTTTGTTAGGGTCTCAGGATAACGTTTTTAGATGCTCAAAATCCCTGTGTTGGTGGGAGGGCTCGACTGATGGTCTTGTTTCCATGACAACGGCAACTGCAGTGGGTGCTTTTTTTTTTGAGGCTGTCGACTCTATATTCGCTGTGTCTGAGCAGAATGGGAGGAGGAAGGGAATGAAGGGGTGGGATGCGGGTGCTCTTCGCCTGGCAGATGGAGTCCTTTTATTCCAGCTCGCATTTTCTTACTCAATGATTCAGTGCTGTCATGCCAAGCAAAAAGATGCTGCAAATCAAGTCCATCAAACACCAAACTCCCGATCATGAGGCTTTAGTGCAGATACACTCTTAAAAATAAAGATACCAAGTAGAATCAAAAATGGGTTTTCACAGTGATGCCATGGAATAATCTTTTTCTTTGGTTCCCCAATGAAACTCTTGTGCAGTGTTCTTCAAATAATCATTTTTACATAGCGTGGAGAACATTTACGTGATCTAAAGATCCTGTTTACAATGTAAAGATGCTTTTGTTGAATAGAAAGGTTCCATGGATGTTAAAGGTTCTTCATAGAACTATAAATGCCAATAAGAATTTGTTGTTTAGTTGTTAACAGTTTGATTGATTCTTAAGATAACAGAATAGAATACAGTATTTCTAGAATCAACATTTTATTACCATTAAAAAACACATTCCAAACTAGTCCCCAACTAAGGGCTTGAAGTCACATATTAAATACATTTAAACTCTACTTTAATATACAATGGTCATGAAACCAAATACATACAATTCTAAATAAAAGTAAATGAGGTGAATGAATAAAATCAGTTCTTAGTAACCCATCAAGTTAACATTGTCACGGACAGAATATTTCTCACGCATTGTAGTCTTTGGGTGTTTTCACACCTGCCTTATTTAGTTCAGTTGAATCGCACTAAAGTTCGTTTTCCCTCTTGGTGCGGTTCATTTGGGCAGGTGTGACTGTAGCAATTGCACTCAAGTACCGAAACCTCCTTGAAGAGGTGGTATCGGTACGCTTTCAAACGAACCCTGGAGCGGTTCGTTTGTGGTGAGAACATTATCCGAACTAGAACAGACCGCAAAAAGTACTGCGCCTTTTTGGACTAATCCAGCTGCCGTAGTCCGATGCGCTGTGCATTATGGCATGTGGAGAAAAAAATATTTGTTGACAGAGATTTACCAACAATTTTAAAGAGAGACAGAGAGGGAAAAACATTACCTGATGGATTGTTGGTAATATTTCCGAGAGATGACCATGTCGCAGTTTAGCAAAATTAATTCACGCCTCCTCCTGAAGTGACTTGCGATGCGCCTTCACCGTTTGCAATGCATTAAAACATTGTTTTCTATGGAGCCAGATCAGTCTCAATAATAATACATTTGCTTTTATAAAATTCATAAATGCACAACACAATTCGTAAATTCAAAACACAATTCATAAATCCACAACTTCAATTCATAAATTCACAACACAATTCATTAATTCAAAAGTAAAAATCAAAAATATTTCCCAAATGTGCACACATATGCATCTTACAAAAATACATTTAAAATGTTTACACAATTATGTATATATGAAGTTCTTGGATGACTTTCCTCATGCATTTATGACATTTACATTTAGTCATTTAGCTGACGCTTTTATCCAAAGCGACTTACAATTGAGGTTCACAAAAGAAGCAATCAGTACAAGAGGAAACAAAGCATACATAAGTGAAATCGGACTAGTCTTGAGTAGGTAAAACACAATATACGAGCTAAGTGTAGTCAAGGTTTTTTATTTTTTATTTTTTATTAGTGGGTCAGGTGTAGACGGAAGAGATGAGTTTTAAGGCGATTTTTAAAGATGGACACAGAGTCTGCCAAACGCGTTGTAGGAGGCAGATCGTTCCACCATCGTGGGGCCGATTCAGAGAAAGTGCCGGAGAGTGATTTCTTACCCTTTTGGGACGGCACTATGAGACGACGCTCGTTAGCAGAGCGCAGTGATCTGGAGGGTAAATATGTCTGTATTAGTGAGTGAAGGTAGGCGGGTGCTAAACCTGTGGTGGTCTTGTAGGATATGAGCAGAGCTTTGAATTCGATGCGGGCGGCTATACATGAATTATGTAAGATGTATTTATGAACCACTGAATGTGCATTTGAAAATGCTCACACGAGCATGGAGTCCTTTGAATTTCTGTGCGGTATTTTTGAGACCTTCCTGGCAGGACAAGATTCGTACACATCTTTTTTTTGGAGGAAATTCTGTTTAGCCAATCGCTGTGAGTTTTTAATCCACCAATCGAAACACTCCTTACTGAATAAACTCAAGAAGCTCCACCATTTAATTATTATTATCTTAGATAAAATAAAATAAATAGTTTTAGCAGTATTATTAGACATTTGTCAAAAATTAAATGAGCTGAGTAACGTTATATATCAGTAATATTGAGTACGATGATCTTATGTCATTCGCGAACAGCTGGATTCAATGCATTCAGTAGCAAATCTTACTGAACTAATCACTGATTCAAATGAATCGGTTAAATTAAAGACTCGTTTAGCAATACAATCACTTGCTGCCACCTGCTGGCATTTTCAGAATATCATTTTGCCGATCTCCTTTGTGATCAGATTATATGTTTGACTTGAATTCCATGAAATTTTGCCGCTTTAATTGTTATGTAAATGCATTTATTATCTAATTCACTTTTAGATGCAGATACTTTACCACTTATGCAGCACAATAATGTTATAGAAGTCACTTATTAAATTGCTATCAGCCTATATTATTCTGATTAAATTGCTATATTTAGCTTTAAAGATATCATTCTTGATTTTTACTTTTGAATTTATGAATTGTGTTGTGAATTTATGAATTGGAGTTGTGGATTTATGAACTGTGTTGTGAATTTATGAATTGGAGTTGTGGATTTATGAATTGTGTTTTGAATTTACGAATTGTGTTGTGCATTTATGAATTTTATGAATGCAAATGTATTATTATTGAGACTGATCTGGCTCCATAGTTTTCCAGCCGTAGTCGCGCATCATTCTCGAAATGTATAGTTTGTCTAAAGTGATGTATACAAACTATATAGTATACTATGACCAGGGATACAATCAGCCAGCGCAGTCGTCCCTCCATAGTAAAAAGCGACATTTTGTGTTTGTTTACTTGCGGGAGTTCCATTGGCATTTTCCCTCACATTAATTCTGTCCAATCGAAAAGCAGTTTAGGAAATACGTTCAATAACATCTGGCCAATGAGTGATGTGGATTTTGTCACATGACTGCATTTTGGTTCTTTTCAACTGGTTTGGACCAAAGCAATCAGTGTGGTGTGAAAAAGACCCAAAAACAGCAGAAAAATGCTACAATGTATCATTTATTGCCCTTGGTCCAGACCAAATGAACCGAACCACAGATGTGAAAGCAACCTTTGACTCATTTCCAAATAGTTTAAGTACCTGGACTATTTAATAATATAACTTGTCCATTTGCTTATAAGACATTTTGTTCATATGCAGTCACTCTGGGGTGCATTTCCCAAACAACACGCACACACGCACACACACACACACACACACACACACACACACACACACACACACACATTCATTCATTCATTCATTTAAAATGAATGTGAGTTATAGTTGTAATAAACACTTAACTTTGCTAAAGACATTTTATTTTATTTTACAAGTATTAATGAGAATATTCCAGATTTTTGTACTATTGTGAACTAAACATTGTTCATGTAGCCTAATCTCATATACAAATCAGATATTGATTTGTTTTTATATCGTTTATGTATGTAATCAGGTTTGAGTGTTCTATATACAATTACATATAGTTTCAGAAATTTTTATTTTAAAAAAGTGTAATTTTTTATTTGAATAATTTTTTTAAATGCACATTATATTTTTTACGTTGCATATACGTACAGTACAAATATAAAATAAACCATTAATATATGTTTTGTTTTCACAAGCTGTGGAAAGTCACAGATTTTTCCTTGTAAATCATAAATAACTTTGGGAGCAAATTACATAAAATGTGAGACAACTTTAATCTTTTAAAATCATTCAAAGTTGATGGTGAAGTGTTTGAAAGGAATAGGGCATAGAACAATGCTTCTAAGTACAGGTCTAGAGGTGTTTCACCCACAAATTTGTGACGATGTTTATGAATGTTTATTGGAACCATCAAACACTTAATCGCCAATTAAGTTTGTGACAATGGAACTTGCGATCTTAGTTTGCAGACAATAGTTTTGGAAAACGCACCCCTGGCTATAGTTCTACTTCCCATTGCTGAAAATAAGAGTCATCCTCCAATTTTCATCTAGCTGAATTCAATAAGCTCGTCAATAAGCTGGTTTGAACCCAGGATTTTATAGAAATCCTTATTTTTAAGAGTGTGAACCAGTTCTTTTGAGAAATACATTAGAACCTTCTGACAGTGAGTATGTTATTTTTTTTAAAGTTTGCCCGATCAACCTGCAAGATATGAAGGACATTGTTGGTCAGCTGACCTTTTGCAAGTAATTGTCTACAGTGTTTTAAAAGGAATTGACCTTTCCTTTATGGAATGACCAATGGCACCGTCTAATGGCAGCTGAAAAGACCTTCTGCCCTGCCTAACGATGCTCCTGTTTGTGTGGGGCATTTACTGGCAAGTCCACGTGGTCTGCGGGCTCTGATCAATGACCTTGTTTATGCTGGTAAACAGGCAGCTCTGATTAAACAGACAAAACGAGGCCACTGAATGTTGCCAGACTTTTTGATGCCTTCATGTCTCATATTTCATCTCTATTGTTTTGTTAAATGGAAGCCTGGGTGCAAAGACTTGTATACCCTAATATAAAGTGAATGATGCCTCTTTGTGAAATATAAATAAAGATAACACAACATGTTTACGGTATTCCTAAAAATTCGCATTTACTTTGGACCATGGGCGCTGACATTGTTTTCGATGACATAATTGCTCCATCGACTATTGTAAATGCAGTACAAATGTTGATACAAAATGATATGATTTCATTTTGTGCAACTTTTGTTTGTCATTTTCAGATGAACAACACTAAAGAGAGACGTGATGTATGTCTTTTTTTAATAATTATTTTTAGGGGTTTTCACCTTTATTGTGATAGGACAGTGGAGAATTAGACAGAAAAGGGTGGGGATCAGAGATAGGGGAAGGATCGGCAAAGGACCTCAAGCAATGAATCGAACTCAGGTTGCCGTGAGCACCTCAGTGCTGTGTCCACGCACTAATCATTAGGCTATTGGTGCTGATGACATGATGTATGTCTTCACTGCTTTCCCAGTGATAAGAAGCGAAGAGTCAAAAAGTTTTTTAGACATTAAATGTCCTGCGAAAGGGGCGACACGGTGGCTCAGTGGTTAGCACAGTCGCCTCACAGCAAGTAGGTCGCTGGTTTGAGTCCCGACTGGGTCAGTTGGCATTCCTGTGTGGAGTTTGCATGTTCTCCCCATGTTCGTGTGGGTTTTCTCTGGGTGCTCTGGTTTTCCCCACAGCGGTATAGGTGAATTGAATAAACTAAATTGGCCGTAGTGTATGAGTGTGAATGAGTGTGTATGGATGTTTCCCAGTATTGGGTTGCAGCTGGAAGGGCATCCGCTGTGTAAAACATATGCTGGATAAGTTGGCTGTTCATTCCGCTGTGGCGAAGGAAAATGAATGAATGGTCCCTTGAAATTACAATAATCTTTTTAGATGTTGGTAAGAGTATTGCTGTTTTAAGGATATCTAACTTCAGTTCAGTGAAGATGATGTGCGCCAGGTCTTCCAAAAACAGAAGAGGAAAAAAGCACCAGGCCCAGATTTTGTAACACCAGCCTGTCTAAAATCCTGTGCTGACCAACTGGCCCCCATCTTTACCCTGATCTTCAACAGATCACTGGAGCTGTGTGAAGTGCCCTCCTGCTTCAAACGCTCCACCATCATCCCCATCCCAAAGAAACCCAAACTTACAGGACTTAATGACTACAGACCGGTGGCGCTAACATCTGTGGTCATGAAGTCTTTTGAAAAACTGGTGCTGGCCCACCTGAAGGACATCACTGAACCCTCACTGGACTCTCTTCAGTTTGCCTACAGAGCAAACAGGTCTGTGGATGATGCAGTCAATATGGGAGTGCATTATGTTCTGCAACACCTAGACAGACCAGGGACCTATGTGAGGATCTTGTTTGTTGACTTCAGCTCGGCTTTCAACACTATCATCCCAAAACTTCTCCTGCCCAAATTAACTCAGCTCTCCGTGCCCAACTCTGTCTGTCAGTGGATCAACAGCTTCCTAACGGACAGGCAGCAGCTGGTGAAGCTGGGAAAATTCTCATCCAGTACCCGCACAATCAGCACTGGCGCCCCCCCCAGGGGTGTGTCCTCTCCCCTCTGCTCTTCTCACTGTACACAAATGACTGCACCTCAAAGGACGCCTCTGTCAAAATCTTAAAGTTTGCAGACGACACCACACTTATCGGCCTCATTCAGGATGGTGACGAGTCCGCTTACAGACAGGAGGTTAAGGAGCTGGCTGTCTGGTGCAGTCACAACAACCTGGAGCTGAACACGCTCAAAACAGTGGAGATGATAGTGAACTTCAGGAGAAACCCCCCTGCTCTCCCCCCACTGAGCATCATGGACAGCATTGTGGCAGCAGTGGAGTCATTCAGGTTCCTGGGCACCACCATCTCTCAGGATCTGAAGTGGGACACTCACATTGACTCCATTGTCAAAAAAGCTCAACAGAGGTTGTACTTCCTTCGTCAGCTGAGGAAGTTCAACCTTCCAAAGGAGCTGCTGAAACAGTTCTACACTTCCATCATTGAATCAGTCCTCTGCACTTCAATAACTGTCTGGTTTAGCTCAGCTACCAAATCCGACCTCCGAAGACTACGTCGAATAGTTCGGACTGCTGAGCGAATCACCGGTACAATCCTCCCTACTCTCCAAGAACTGTACTTATCCAGAGCAAGCAGAAGGGCTGCCAAAATCACTCTGGACCCCTCACACCCAGCACACTGCCTCTTTGAACTTTTACCTTCTGGTCGACGCTACAGAGCACTGTGCACCAGAACAGCCCGACACAGAAACAGTTTCTTCCCTCAGGCAATCCATCTCATGAACACTTGATGATAGTAATTATGGAACAAACATACTTGCTATAAACGTTTTATACACATAAACACTTATTTAACAACATATTTTACATGCTAATTTGCACATAACAGCTGCTGTTGTATATAGTAATATTCCTGTACATACACTTGTCAATTTGTATATTTGCATTCACTACAACTTTCATTTTTTAAATATATTTATTATCTGTTTTTTGTCCTGTCTCTGTAATTCTGTTGCACTGTAGAAGCTCTGTCACGAAAACAAATTCCTGGTATGTGTGAACATACCTGGCAATAATCTCTTTCTGATTCTGATTCTGATTCTGATTCTAAAAGCATGTGCTCCAAAACATGGCCAAAATATGTGTTTGGAAGATTTGTCATTTTCGCCTAAATAGATGAAAGTTTTTTTTTTTTTCCGCTTCAATGTAAACACATGTTTTTTTTCTACATATTTCACAATACCAGACTAATTGGTGGTTCATTCCATGGAGATCAGGGACTAAGCCGAAGGATAGTAAGTGAAGTCTTGATACCCAGGGTTCCCTTTAAAGTTAACACAAAAAAACACAAGTTGGTTGAATGTAAACAGCTGTTATATTAGATCTGTGAAACACTGCCTTTGGAGATGGCGAGAATACACACCTTAAACTCAACTCAACCATTCTTGCCTTGAGCTAGAATTATTTAATTTCGGGATTTGTGACGTTTGTATTCCCAGAAGAAAACTCAGTTGAAGATGTTTGAGGGAGCTCAGAAACATTGCTCTTGCAATTAAACTTTTAAATTTAATTGTTCATTTCATATTGCTTACTTACTATTCTGTGCATTTTTAAGTATGAATGGTGGAAATGAATCGCCTCACAGCGAGAAGGTCGCTGGTTCGAGTCCCGACTGGGTCAGTTGGCATTTCTGTGTGGAGTTTGCATGTTCACGTGGGTTTCCTCTGGCACCCCTGATTAATAAAGGGACTAAGCCGAAGGAAAATTAATTAATGAAATCATAAACTAAACAGTGCACAGAATAATATAATAATGCACTTAATTAATGCAGAATTATGGACACAACTTTAGATGTTCTGCCATGGAATAACAAATGATCAGTAATAAATGAAAGCTGATATCTGCCAACGGTATCTGTTAAGACGTTTAAAATGACATTTTGTCTACTTAAGAGCATTAAAGAGTATTTCACCTGTACCAGGGCATCATTTCAGCTGCTTGACATGAAAGTAATTGTATCAACACCTCCTGTCTGTCTTCATGAGCTTGTACTGTAGAAAATATTAACTGTATTTATAGGTATAACAATTAAGTGACCCATTGATCTGTTTATGGACAATTCCTCACTGAAATCATGTTAGTGACATGGAACTGTATTGTGGTCAAGACCTTATTGTAACTACTTCAGCCGTGCGTTCTGAAAGTGAAAACGCACCTTTGAATATTCATCAAATCAGAATCAAGCATTCAACAGCCCTAAAGTATAAATACTAAAAGAATTTCTATTGTATTTCTGAACAGATCTGAAAAGATTTCTTTCAACCAATTTACAGAATTCCAACCTCAAATGTTTGAATGCCAATGTTTCTGAGTTTTTCTTTGTAGAATATGTTGCCTGCTCAGTCACTGGTCTTTCAAACAGCCCTCAGTGGGATTTTGTCGACTGGTTGATTGGCTGCATAATCTCCGTGGCAGAGAGGAAATGCAGAGTTTAGCTCTCAAGCAGCTGCTGTCTTGGAAGTATGCCCGTCTGAAGCGCTGCATTAATGTTATCATTCCCAGATAAAGCATTTTAGACAGATTATGTACACACAGCTTCCTATATTTAAAGTCTTCAAGTGGATGACAGATAAAATGAGGCTACACAGACTGTGCTTACACTCTAGGAAGTTAGCAGAAAGCCACATGCTTATAAAAGCTTACATTCAAATAATAAAATGATGATTTTAAATGATTATAACATTTACCATTTCAAAACATCACTGTTTTTCTTTGAATTGATATTTTTTCATCCTGTTTTAAGAAATAAAACATAAAAAGTTTTGTTGAATGTCTTTATAATAATAATAATAATAATAATAATAAAATATTATTATTATTATTATTATTATTATTATTACTATTATTATATTTTTACCTCATTTTTATTGTTACTTCTATTTCAGTCACTTCCCTGCATCATCTCTCATGCTTTTTTGCAGTGGTTTTGGCATTTTTGTTTAAGTTTTAGTTTTTTTAAAGACAATTACGTTTGCATATTTCACCCTATGATTAGGGATCTGTGTTTTGCTGCATCGTGTGCATTTCACCTGACTGATCGTGATTGCATGCTGCTGTTTTTTCTCAGAATATTGCAGTCCTTCTCTCAATCACCAAGGCAACTGCTGCAGTTGTGTGAGCTGTCTGCCATTTCGTGGAGGAGAGGAAAATGCTTTGGTGAGAGCAGGTCTGCTTTAATAAAATGGAGGGTCAAGCCTTTAAAGTAGCTGATCTAATTTAACCATGTTCTCAGCTGTAGTCAATACAATCTATAATGTGATTGTGCAAGTGAATCAGAGAACGTGTGACCTTCAGTTTATAGTGAGACATTGCAGGCAAAAAACATGTGCCTGTCAAATTTGAGATTTTGAGCTTTTCACAAAGTGCCTTTTCAGTCTAATAGAACGAAAACAACTTAAATACACTTTTGAGTGCTTTTTTTGTCACTCATAATTAATTTGTGTCTGTAGATTTAAATCGCAAGACCTATATTTAGATGCCTTTTTCTCCAAATTTTTTTTTTTTTTTTTTACATACTTTAGCAGAACTTACACACTCAGGTACTTTTTTAGTTTTATTCATATCTATATTCTTTAGGTTTTTACTGAGAGGCATCTTCATACATGATTTGACTGATTACTGTACATGTTTATTTGTATGATAGAAAGGAATTCCCCAAATCCCCTTTGTCAAAACAATAAAGCAAAAAACAATAAAACAAAGCAAAACAATAAAATAAAATAATTCATAATAATAAACGTAAAGATTTTGAACATGACTTTATCCATTGTTCAGATTTTTGTGTTAGAAATATATACAAATTAGTATATATATATATATATAATTAAATAACTCTTCATTTGCATATTTACATTTTTAGAAAAGGTGAAATAGAAAATGTTACTTTTTGTTACTATTTTATTTTACTATTCACCTGGACACCGGTCTGTACCTGAAGGGTCCATAATGGTACCTCAAAGATACATTTTAGGTACATTTGAGAACTAATATATACCTTTGAGGTACCACTGTGGACTCTTTAGGTACAAATATGTATCTTTTGAAAAGGTACTGCCCCAATGACAGAACCCATACCTTTATTTATGAGAGTGTACAGTAGTTTTATTTTAATATAGAAACCAACAGTGTTGTCATATGACAGACATTTTGAGTATGTCGTTTTGATACTGGCTTTTAGATAATAACTGGTGAGTCAGTTGAAAACATGTCTGCAATTTCCAAAGCTAAAAAAATGAGAGCTGTAATTTTTCCCACAATTCATTTGAACAAAACTGCAGTTAAACTAAATGTCCCTGAATGTACGAATTGCTGATTGGGTTAATATTTTTTTCCAAGTAATCTGTAATGTCTTAGAGAGCAGGTGTTTAGGATCTTGCTTGAGCCTTATAAGAATTTTATCTTTTGTTTATGCTATTTTCTGGACTTTTTTTCCAGCTATTTCCTAATAGTACAGCGAAGAGTGGTGTTTCTGTGTCATTGGGAACGCCTCCGCACACGTATGTCTCTGCTATATGTGGATGCTGGAGAACAGGGCTGATGTCCTACTTATGAAATCTCTGCAGAGCTCTTGCCTTCTGACGCCAGCATTCTTATTCTCCGTTCTCAACTGAATCAATGAATCTTAAAATGGGTCATGTGCACTGAAGTTGCAGAGATGAAGATTTTTCTTTATTTTTGGGGTTTATATTAGGCAGATACATTAGAAAATCAAATTGCTCAGTGTACATGTATATTTATATATATATATATATATATATATATATATATATATATATATATATATACCATTTTATATTTTTGAAATAGTATTCGTAATACATTTGTAGTCAAAAGAAATTCTACAAAAATTATTCAAAAGTATCTCTTAAATTAAATTAAATTAATAAAAAACACTGAACACTAGTAAAGGAGTCACATGTCCACAAACCAAGCATTTAAAAGAACAATACACCTCAGCCATGACTGTGAGTTCTGACAAAATTTTATTTCAAATGTAAGTGTTCCAATAATAAAGTAAAACATAAATCAAACAGCGATATAAATAGTAGGTTATAAAATAAAAAGAGTAACATGAGGTGCTAAGCGTTTCTTTAAAGGAATCACAGTCAAATACAGAAAAAGTAGCCAAGCAGCAGACAGACATTTATATAGATAGATAGATATTCATAGTCAAACAGACAGGAGTGGCATTCCAGTATCATTAACGACTGATTGGAATTACAAGCACAGAAAAGTACAGTAAGATGGGAAAGGGTGTTACTCTATATCAAAGACAGTATAAGTATTGTCTGTTATCTTTCAAAGTTTTAGGTGATTGGAGAAGAGGAAAGAAAGTGTAATCAAGAGGGGGAAAAACACGAAAATATGCACATATTCCACAAGCCTTAAGCTACTTGATTGCGTGTCTTCAGAAGTTTCATAGTATGTACAGTTTGGTTAGTCAATGGACTTGAAGCTTTTCTTCCTACAACACTACACTGGATCTTTTTTTCTAGTGTCTTTTTTGTTGCTTTTTTTTTGTAAAAAATACTGAAACATTCCTGTAACAGCCAGCCCTTGTGGCTCTAATGTTTGTACAGACAGGTTACACATTTTATATACACAATAGTGATGGTAGGTGCAGATGAATAGACAGAAATCCTTCCATCTAAGATCCATTTAAGCATATTTCTGCTGTTTCCTTCTATTTGGATTTTAATTCCTTCCTGTGACCCAAATCATTGACCTTACAAAGGCTGTGATTATCTTTTCTCAGCATCAAAAAAACACTGTTTACATTACTTCCGTTTCCAAAGGATTCTTTAGCACGCTAACATGAAATAATAACAAAGAATAGTCAAACGTCATTAACCTAACATTCAGCTCTGCTTAACTGGCTATTAAGAAGTTAATGAGAAGACTGAATCTATTTTTAAACACCATGCCAACAATCCAGTGTCTCACCGTCAGATTTTTTTACGCAAATGTACATGTATTATCTCACCTGGAAAACAATTTATATATACATTCGCCTTTTGTATCCCCTTTGCAATGCATAGTTCAGCTCAATACTCCTTTTTCAGATAAGGTGAGAGTTGTGGCACATCATGTTAAAAAGCCTAACAGCGTTTCATTTTGTATCCACAATAAGCATCTACTTTGCTTTGAAAAGAACACAAAAAGCCTAAAACGTGACATTTGTGGGGGAAAAAAATAAAAAGAAGAAATGTGTGTTTCTTCTTGTTTTAGTATGCTATTTACAGGACAGAGATATCTGTCGGAGAAAGGGCTTCAGGAATCTGAACACATTTCCTCTTGTTTGGTTGCTTATTGTCTCATTTTAACGCTAAAACAGGAAATACTATTAATTTTTTTTTATCTTATCCAAACCCCACATGATTTGAGAGGAGAGATGTTCAGATTCCCGGCAACATGTTTCTTCAGCTTTTCCACACGTCTTACTTCTTGTCTTTCTTGGTGGGTTTCTTCTTACTGGCGGGTGTTTGAGCCGCTTTGGGGGCTTCGGTAGGTGGAAGGGCCTGTGGTGGAGGAAGGGCCTGCTGGAGAACCTGTTGCTGAGGGTTGGCCGTAAGGGTGGCGGTGCTGCCTGGGATGTAGACGTTCTGGCGGTAATCCGGGCCGTACTGTGGATTGTAGCGAGGGCCAAGAGTCGCATTGGCTTCACTTGCTTTTGAGAGCAACAGTAGGGTGACAGGAAGAAAGAAAGTAAGAAAGCAAGAAAGAATAAATAGAAGGAGTATAGGAAATAGAAGAAGAACGAGAGAGATAGTGAGAGAGAGAGAGAGAGAGAGAGAGAGAGAGAGAGAGAGAGAGAGAGAGAGAGAGAGAGAGAGAGAGAGAGAGAGAGATGGGAAGGTTATATATGGGTTGGTTTGCACAGAGCTCATAATTCAGTCACTCAGGAGCCGCATTGCAGCTTCCTCAGTGACCTGCTTCTGCCTGCCCTTCCCCCATGCATTATGTATAGCGTAACATCGACACACATCACATACTCAGCAACACACTGTGAGGAACAGAATACATGTGTATACAAGAATAGCACACTAAAATGCACTGTTTTCGATGTTTTCATAAAATGCACTGTAAAATTGTCCTCTTACAGCAATGATGCAGATCTGTCTTTCCTCACAGCCTAAATCTGTGTCGTCTTTACAAATTCAAAATGAAAGATTCGGTATGTGTATTAAATGTATGTTAACACACTTCAGTGTGCTTTTAACATCTGTACATTGTAATGATGAAAAAATAATTCTGCACATTTTATTTTAATATTGTTGTTAATATGTTGTGCTGTAAAGAAATATTTTTTGTATATTGATTAATTCTAAAGCACATGTAAGTAACTACTGGACTGTAGTTTTAACAATGTGAATTAATAAATGTAATATATATATATATATATATATATATATATATATATATATATATATA
>CAIGQV010018202.1:16810178-16827154 GCA_903798115.1 Danio jaintianensis
TATCTGTGGAGAGTTATCATTCTCATCCGTTATGAAGACTTTTACAGTCACGTTACCGCTGAGTGGAGGAGAACCATTGTCTCTGGCAACAACTTTGACACTGAAGTTTCTGAACTGCTCATAGTCAAATGATCTCACAGCATGAATCACTCCTGTATCTCCATTAATAGAGAGAAATGATGACACTGGGACCCCATTGACTTCACTGGGTACCAGAGAGTACAGTACAGTCCCGTTCTGTCTCCAGTCTGGGTCATTTGCACTCACAGAACAAACAGAAGTGCCCGATTGCTTATTTTCACTTATATAAATGACGTAGGTCTGCAGTTCAAATCTAGGGGAGTTGTCGTTGACGTCAGAAACTTGTATGTTCAGAGAAAGTTTGGAAAATAAGGGTGGAATACCTCCATCGGTTGCGATTATTGTCACATTGTAATTATCGATTTGTTCCCGATCAAGCGAACTACTTGTAGTGATAATGAAATAAGACTTAATGTATGGCTTTAGCAGAAATGGCAGATTCGGCGAAATGGAACAACTAACCCGGCTGTTTTCTCCTGAGTCTTGGTCTTTTACATTTATTACGGCTATCTCGGTACCTGGTGTTGTGTTTTCTGGGATTTGATTTTTTAGAGATTTTACAGATATAACAGGCGCGTTGTCGTTGACATCATCTATTTCAATAACAACTTTACAGTGGCCCGTCTGACCTCCGCCATCCTCTGCTTGCACTTCCATCTCGTATGAGGAGGCCTTCTCGTGGTCCAGCTGTCCAATAACAGATATTTCCCCGTAGTTTTCGTCAATTTTAAACAACTGTTTTGTGTTTTCAGACAGGTGATTGATATAATAAGTTATTTCTCCATTTGCGCCCTCATCCTCATCGGTAGCCGTGATTTTGATGACAGACGTTCCCAGAGCTGAATTTTCAGATAACCGAGCGTTATACAAAGGCTGCGAAAATAATGGTGCATTATCATTCACGTCAATCACAACCACTTCAATAACAACAGTTGCAGAATTAGGAGGGTTTCCGCCGTCTACCGCAGACAATATCAAAGAATGCTCTCCCCTTGTTTCTCTGTCCAGGCTGTTTTTCAAAACAATATCCACATACCGGTCTTTGTTTGATTTTGTATCAAGAACAAAATGTTTGTTTTGACTGAGAATATATGTCTGAACCGAATTCACTCCCACATCCAAATCCCGTGCACGAGTTAATTGTAATTTACTTCCTGTCGGAGCTCCTTCGCTTATCTCAAGCTTTATCGAACCTTTAGGGAAAACAGGAGGGTTGTCATTGACGTCCTGGACCTCCAAAGCGATGGTATGAAGTTCTAAAGGATTTTCAAGAATAAATTCAAAGTGCAGGATGCAGGGGGAGGTAGTTCCGCATAGCATTTCTCGGTCGATCCTTTCCGAAACAAAAAGATTCCCGGAATCTAGGTCTATTTCACAGTACCTTCTGTCCCCTTGGTAATCCAAACGGGCCTTGCGAAATCTCAAGCGATTATAATCCAAATTAAGATCCTTACTTATATTTCCAATAACAAATTTTGTCTTGGTTTCCTCCGGCACAGAATAACGAACATCAGCAGCAGTAACGCAGAAAAGAAGCGATGTTATGCACAATCGCCATTTTCCCAAGCACAATTTAGACGTTTTTGCCATGTTTTCTTTGTGTAACAGAATGAGCTCCTTCAAAATCACATACAACCGATTTATGTCATGGATATTCAGAGCAATTTCGACAAACCTTATCAACAGAATAGAAAAAAGCGCACCAAATGGGTGTGCTTTTATGCTCAAAACTAGCTAGTCAACAGCGACGCTGTGTGGTTAAAGTAAGTATAAATAAATGAACCACAAGTGTGGCGTGTAATGTTTCAGAATTTGTTGATTGAAATCCAATCTCAGATGTAATCATTGCATTGTATCCCCTTTATAAAAGGAAGATTTCTTTAAACAAAACTCTCAGTAGCCTAATCTAAATAAAACATTACAGTGGACTTTTACTGCAGATAAGCCACATATATACTAGTAAATAAAGATTTTTAGTGCTTCTTTTAAAAAAGTTTATATTGCTTATTTTTTTTAATAAAAACATTGTTTTATATGGTTAATTTTATTAAAGGGATAGTTCACCCCACAATGTAAATGTACTCATTATTTTCTCACCCTAATGATTCTAAACCTCTTAGTTTCTTTTTGAAACACAAAAGACGATATTTTGAACAAAGCTGCAAACCTTTAACCACTGACTTCCATAGTAAGAACAATAAATAGTATGGAAGACAATAGTTACAGGTTTCCAGCTTTCTTCATAATATCTTCTTTTGTGTTCATCAAAGGAAAGGAAGACAAACAGATTTGGAACCAGGGTGAGTAATGATGACGATTTTCATTTTGGGTAAATTATACTTTTAATATAATTTCAATGTAATTGAATTTGTATTGAAGATGTATTTTATTCATATGACCCAAAGCTTAGTTTTCATCAGTTTATCTCAAATGACCCTTCTAAAATCATTCTGACATGCTAATTATTAAAATGTATTACATTGAAAACAGTTATATTAAATAAAAATAATATTTCATAGTAATGTTTTTACTGTATTGTTCGAATGTAGGCTTATTTCAAAAGCTTTAATAACTGGTTCCAAACTTTCTACCGGTACTTTAATCTGTCATGAGATTACGTTCTTAAAAATGGTTTCAATTTAATGAGTTTGTTTCTTGTAATCGTTTATATAATTGAAGAGAAATTTCAGTGTAATTTTCAGCTTTACAGCATGTATCGATGTAGTTCATATCAAACTCAAACGTTTCACAAACAGGCGAATTTGTTTTCAGCACCATGGATAGCGCATTCAGTCGCCGCGGTACTAAACTGCTGGAATGGAAAGTGCAAGTGCAGACAAAGCTGAAACTATGCATTAAATTGGATTGTAAGTGTCTTAAATTGAAACGTATTAAAATCAATTATATTTTCCAACAAGCAAAATGCAAGCGAAACAATTTTTTTATTCTGTTAAACTGAACACATTCAGCATTAAAATCCAGAGCCTCGCCTTTGTGTTTAGTGTGACACACTAAATAGGAAGAAATAATTTGTCCAAAATGCATCAGATAATCCGACAGATGAACGTTTCAAAGCACAAACTATTTCCCCCTTTCATCAAATCTGCCCTGTTGTATTATTTTTCATATTTTTCAAATGCTACATTATAAGAACAACTATTGATTTTGAATATCCACTGACAATCTTGCAGTCCACTTTTAAAAAAGTTCTTTAGGAATTGATAATTCCACAATGAATCTGTCTCTCATGGAAAGTTTATACTGTTAAAATGGTTATTGAGCTTTTAATACTTTCTTAAATCTTTGAAAATGTGGCTGTTAAAGATAGCTTAGGCATGGTAGGTGTTAAAATACCTAATAGGTATTTTAAATTAAATATCTGATAGGTATTTAATTTTTAATTTAAGGCAAATTAAACCCCAGTGTAAGAGTCAAATTAACACTCTAACATTAGCTTCACTTTGGGAACAGTTTTATGACAAAACGTTTTGATAAAATGCATTCGGGGTATTATTGTTAGTTCAGAAAAGGAATTCTGGATTACTAACAATGTAGACAGGCAAAAACAAAACCACACAAAACTCTCAAATACTTATGAAAGAAAACTTTATTTGTGATTTATAAACAAAACACATTACCAGATTCCGTAAAGTAATATAAAATAATAAACACCATTACACTGATGAGCAGGTGTACAAAAAATGTCCAACAGATTTGCACTGTCAAAGTCAAAAGCATAGTGCCACCTAGGCACTGGATGAATTGATATATAATTACCACACACAAGCAGAATACATAGACCTTTTTATTTTCTCTTTTATCGTTTTTGACATTTTTGTAATTTTTTTTATCATTTTGTTATTGAAGGGAGAGGTTTATATCATAGGGACGTATGAACTGTTTCACATTACAGTGTTATTGATTTCAAAGCCTAGCACAAAACGAAGGATTGATCCTTTCAAGTTGCAAAAATCATAAGATTGTAAAGAAAAGCAATTTAGACCATAACACTACAGCATTACATATACCTAGAATGTAAATGTCAATGTTGACCGGCACAGAGCCGACATCGTTTCTGTGTCTTCTTTTTACGCTCACTTCATGTATGCAATCAGTGTATGTCTGCGTGGATAATCTGATTTATATCTCCATACTTAAGCAGAGATGATGCACATCTCCGGTTCTGTTATACACGAGAAAAAATAATTATGAAAAAACATATCTGTTCATTAATATCTATATATAATTTCTGTTTTTAATTGCGTTTAACATGCAAAACAGTCACTTGGTGATCTGACAGCACTGAACCACACCTGAAAGAGAGACTTGAGTGTGTGTCTGTGGTGTGTGTGCGTGTATGTGTGTGTGTGATGAAATGGCCTCATAGCAGCACAAACATCTCTCCTTTACTTAACAGTATCTTTAAATAAAAGAAGAGATGTGCTCCCTCTTAAAAAAAGAAAACAAACTGAAACCTTAATCATGATGTCTAAATGTTAAGAAAATGTTCCCATTATTTACAAAAATCGACTATGTCATGAAGCTATGTTTCACCAATAATTATATACAGTAGAAAAACTCTATACTGCCCTCTGTTATAATTCCTCAGTCTACTTAATCTCCGCTAACCCTCTATCATCGTCCTAGAAAGCACCATACGCCATGGCTAAACTTCTCCATAAGCATAGCTGCATAGTCCACGGTTAGCTCCACTGCTGTAAAAGCATAAACACGGGTGTAATTGACTTTATATGTTAATTTAGGGGCCAGTACATGTGCTTATGTTTCCAGCAGAAGGAGTGACTTTATTTTTCTGCTCTTTCCTGTTACATTATACTATACACACCACCAGGGGGCAGTACTGACATGAGGCCAGCACAGCACATCTGATAAAGGGAGGATGGCAATGTTAGTTACAAGCTGTAGGAAAAAAGTAGCTGGACTATGATATAACGCTGGCAAGAAATGGGATGACGCCTATCAAACATTCAAAACTGCAGCAAATCAATTTAGTGAGTTTTGAAATGAAGCAACAAGCACCCGTTGTACAATTTTTACAGACTTGGGGAACAAACACGGATATCATCAGAGATGCAAAGGGTGTATGCTGTAGGAAAGTTGCTGGACTAAGACATAAAGCTGGCGGAAAGTGGGATGATGGCTATCAAACATTCAAAACTGCAGCAAAGGAAGTTGGCGGTTTAAAAAAAAAATGAAGCGATGAGCACTATTTTACAGACTTTTGAGAGGCTGTTGTGCTTCAGTCCTTTAGCTATCCAGAGTGTGGACAGCCTGTAATGCATTAGAGAGCAACAATCTCTTTAGGTGTATGCATCATTTTTTTTTCGATTTGTATTTCTACAAATCATAGATGTGCATAATTTTGGATTGTATTAGAGTATTGGATTGCTCTTACAAAATATGCTGAGTAAAGTGTCGTTCTGAGATTTGTTCGGGAGCAGGACAGAAGCATTAGCGATCTCTTTGTTCTTTTCTAGGACATTTAGAGAGTTGATTTGACTGCTACATTCCCATCTCTTGCTTTTAGATCTGCTATAGAAATCAGACACTGGTCTTTCTGGTGAAGGTGCAGTCAAATTTGTGTCTGGAAAAGTTTTGTTCCTTGCAGATCAAGGTGTGAGATGGGGTCCGGGGAGGTTGTTTCTTTCCCATATGAAGTTAAGGGACGAAGGCAGAGAAAACTCTTGGTATGACATGAGTTCATATCCAGTTTAACTGGAAATTAGTTTGATCCTTTTAAGAGAGAGGGACGTCCTTTGCTGTGGATGAAAATATCATTTACAAGGTGTGAGTGGGCTGGGTTTTCATTTTGTAGACTGCAGAGTCTTAGATTCTGCATCATAGATCAGAACTATAAAAATAGCCAATTATAGTCACGTAAATGTTCACTGGGTTGATTTGTGTTATTTATGTGTTTTTGCACATAGAGAACAAACTCTTTTCAGCCTGGACTTGGTAGATATGGTATATTGAAGGAATTTTCTCCTCTCTTTATGTTTTCAGTATTTTTGGTTTTCTCTTTCTGTCATCATTTGCTACAAACGCAAGTTGATAGCTTTAATATTGTAGTGGGACGTTCTTCATTACTCCTCGCCATCATCTTTCCCTTTATCCTTCTTGTCCTTCTTTTCCTTCTTCTTCTTTTTCTTCTTCTTGGACTCCTCTTTCTTCCCGAAAGTGATGAACTCGCCCTTATCATCCACGGCACCTGGGTCCTGCCGGATGGAGATGATGGCCGGAGAGCCGGGAATGATGAAGGCTTAAGGGGGAATCTCCCCCGGCTTCAGGGCTTGTGGAGGGCCGTATCCGGGGCCTGCGCCGTAGCGGAAGCTCCAGCTGTTACTGTTGATTCCAGCTCCAACAGGAGGAGACAGCTGTCCCTCTCCTTCACCATCTGAGTAAGAAAAGTGACAGACGTTAGATTCTGTCGTCATTTTCACAATTATTTACCTTTATTTATAACAGGGCTACAAATAATTCAAAACAGCTTTACAGTATTAAACAAGAAAGTAATAGAATCGATGGTGCAAACTTTAAAATTGAGTCAATTCCTCCTATTCCAGAACATCTTTGTCATTATTGTTAATTCATTTTTGTTCAGTAAGTAACATTCATTCAATATACAATTCAGCCTCTTCAGTGCTGTCAAATCAATGTTATTACTGAATATTACATTTCTTTCAAGCACCAAGTAAGCCAAAGGTGACAAAGCCAAGAAAGCCATGTAGTTCCTTACATAAAGTCAAATATTGGGTTGCCTAATGTAAAAAAGTTTCAAAACTAATTACTGTTGTCTATAGACAGACACCTGACCATTTTATTTCACAGGGGAACAAAGTGTGCAATTTAAATGATATTATATAGCTTCAAATGTTATATTTTTATTAATGATTTAATGTTTAATTGTTTTTTATGAGCCAGAAATGTTGCTGACAAATAAAAAAGTAAATAAATGAATAATCAATCTTGAAATTAAGCTTGGCGAAATGTTTTTTTTTTTTTTTTTTTCAGAAAACATTTAGGGTCAGAAATATTAATTTATGTAATTAATATTTATGTAATTAATAGTTGCTATATAACAAATGATTGTAGTTTTTATTCATAGTTTTAATGACATTTTCATTTTCATTTTATTTTGTTTTAGTTAACTATAATAAGAATAATATATGTATTTTTACTCGATTTCTGACCAAATAAATGCAGTGAAACAATAAAAAAAGGATGCTTTAAATAGATCAAAAGCGATGATAAAGACATTTATAATGCCACAAAGGATTTCTATTTCAGATAAATGTTCTTTTGAACTTAATCAAATGGAGCTAAAGTCTTTTTTCAGCATAATAAAATGTGTGTGTATATATATATATATATATATATATATATATATATATATATATATATTTTTTTTTTTTTTTTTTTTTTTCAACGCATTTTTAAATATAACAGTTTTAATAACTAATTTCTAATAACTAATTTATTTTATCTTTGCCATGATGACAGTACATAATATTTTACTAGATATTTTTCAAGATACTAGTATTCAGATTAAAGTGCAATAAAAAAAAAAGGCTTAACTATAGATTAATTCGGTTAACTAGGCAAGTTAGGGTAATTAAATCAAATCACTTTTATTGTCACATCATCAGCAGCACGAGTGCTATGATGAGTGAAAGGCTTAGGTGCTGGCTCCAGACAGTACAAAATACAGATAAAATACAAAGACAGTGCAAAATACAGACAGTGCAAATACAATGACAGTGCAAAATACAGACAGTGCAAGTACAACGACAATGTAAAGTTGACAGCGATATGTACAATGAATAGGTGCTTGAATAGGCAAGTCATATAACGATGGTTTGTTATGTAGACAGTCAAAAAAATATTGCTTAAGGGGCTAATAATATTGACCTTAAAATGTTTTTTTTTTATTCTAGCTGAAATAAAACAAATTAGACTTTTTACAGAAGAAAAAAAATATTAAATACTGTGAAAATGTTCTTGCATTGTTAAGCATCATTTGGGAAATATTTGAAAAAGAAAAACAATTCACATGAGGCTAATAATTTTGACTTCAACTATATATGAATATAGGGGCAGCATGGTGGCGCAATGGGTAGCACATTCGCCTCACAGCAAGAAGGTCGCTAGTTCGAGCCCCAGCTGGGTCAGTTGGCATTTCTGTGTGGAGTTTGCATGTTCTCCCCGTGTTGGTGTGGGTTTCCCCCACAAGTCCAAAAACATGTGGTATAGGTGAATTGGATAGGCTAAATTGTCCGTAGTGTATGTGTGTGAATGATTGTGTATGGATGTTTCCCAGTAATGGGTTGCAGCTGGAAGGGCATCCGCTGCATAAAAAACATATGCTGGATAAGTTGGTGGTGCATTCCGCTGTGGCAACCCTAGATTAATAAAGGGACTAAGCCAAAAAGAAAATGAATGAATGAATATATATGAATATACTTTTTTTTTTTCTGAAGGTGTATGGCAAAACATATCAACATCAAAATAATTTCCGAGAATAACAATTGCCTTTCCTTATTTAACATTGATCTAAACCCATAAGTAAGGCACACACACAAGCACAGCATTACTCTAGAGTGCACTTTCATACAATGTTGATGTTTAAAAAGTGTACTACCCCAACAGGGACAGAGAGCTGAGTACAGACTGAGAGACTTATGTACTAGAAGCAAGGCTCTTTGCCACACCAGTTACTCCATGACCTACTTTCATTCCTCTGTTTTATTTAGATCTCACCGTGGCCCTGAAACGCAATTCTGTTTGTTTTAGATCTGCACGCTTATTACAACAGTATATTTTAATAAATGCAAAAAAAATCAAACCTACCAGGGATTATCCATTTTGATATTCTTTCCTCTGCTTAAATCAATCTCGACTGTGTCTGTGTGTGCGTGCTACAACTAAATTAAGATCCTTCTAGCGCTCAGTTTCAGACACATTTCTAAATTTAGATGCATCAAATCCTGCCATTAATATGCAAACAGCTCTTTTTTTGTCCCAGTGGCTACTGATGCATTATGTATAACTGTTGAAAATCTTGACCGTATACCAGCAGCATCATCATCATCCTAATCGTCATTATTAATAAGTCTTAATAATGAATCCCTATTTTTGCTAATAAATAACAATACGTGATTATGATTATAAATTATTATAAGTTAAAGTTTAAAAAGTTCATAAATGCTATTGTTATTAAGGCTTATTATTAATAAATGTAATGATACAAATCCAGAGCATCCAGAGGAAACCCATGCCAACACGGGGAGAACATCCAAACTCCACACAGAAATGACAACTGACCCAGCCGGGGCTCGAACCAGCGACCTTCTTGCTGTGAGGCAACAGTGCTAACCACTGAGCCACCGCGCCGCGGTTAGCGCCACTGAGCCACTATAATTGTTATTATTCATTCATTTTTCATTATTATTATTATTGTTGTTGTTAATGTTAGTCATTATTCAAAATCCAAGAAAAATAATACTTTTAATAACAAATGACAGTGATGATTCAAAATGTTAATGAATTATAATTAGTCATAAAAATGTTAACATAAGTAGTAATCATTTTTTACATCTTTAAAGGGGGGGTCCAGAGTGTATTTTTAAGGCTTGGTTGTGTTTATAAGATGCAAAGCAATGTATGCTCATGCTTCACTTGTAGAAAATCACGTTATGTTTTCATATATCTTACTTTGATTACATACAGCTACTCAGCTAACATGAAAACGACTGTCATATTTCCTATTTCCTCTGAAAGCCCGCCCTTAAGAGGCTCTGATTGGTCAGCTAACATAATGTGCTGTGATTCGTGGATCGGCTCCACGTCACCTAGAAGCATCTCTATAACATTACAGCGCCTCTGGCAACACCCCTTTGCTGTGCAGGATAAATGCGCGTAACCTGAAGGGTTTATGACATCATTAACCCGGATGTATTTTTTTGTAGTCCCCAAACTTCGTTAGCTGTAGGCTTTGCTAAGCTAACTCTGTAAAAGCCAATGTCTCCCTTTGCATTAAACTTTAAGCATGTTACATTCAGAGATGTTGTTTATGTTCACACAGCTACATTACACATCGACTAAAGTATCAAATATGATATTGTAGTGGACCACCCCTTTAATAATATACTTATTTCTTCACATTTCTGCCACAACGATTTTCTTAATAAGAAATAATAATAAAATATTAAACCAAATAAGTTATTTTTTTCTGTCCAAAAAGTGTTGTAATTGTCAGACATGCATCTAAATTTAGATACATTAAACCCTGCCGTTAATATGCAGATTGCTTCTTTTTCCCCTCTGGCTATTTCTGCATTATGTATAACTGTTGAAAATCTTGACCGTCCTGAAAATATACCATCTTTGCATCCATTCAGAAGACTCATGGTGTGCAGATGGTAGAGGAAAGAGTCAATGAGAGAGTGCTATGCGTCGCCTCCTGGGCTTGACAGATCACATTTGGCTGAGAAGGTCAGAAATCGTGGTTTATAGTGGTAGCGTTTACTCGTTGAGTGGTCAGATTTCTAGTGAGAGAGTAACTCATGTGTTCATGTGTTAGTCACAACTCACTCCATCTCCCTGTGGCTTTCATTATGGCAGCAATATCAGTGTGTGTGTGTGTGTCTGTGTGTCAACTTTCATATCAGAGCAGGTCAACTGAGCAGACTAGTTCTCAACCTCATGAGACTAAAGAGAGAAGAAGATGAGCACAGTGAGGCTGGAAGCAAAATAAAATTTTACTGCATTTTTGTCATTGTTGCATGGGTCAATAGGTGTCTGCAACATACAAACAAACAAACAAACAAAAAAAAACTTATCAAGAACTTCCAATTGGATGACCAACCAGCATGTCTCTTATTGTTGTATTAGGACGTATTATTAATAATTCAAAAGAACACATTTCTTCATTTAAATGTAACTTTTAATAAGCAGTGAAGCATTATTATTATTATTTATGAAAAAGTTCATAATAAATTATTCTTGTTCATTATAATTATTATCATTAGTAATAATCATTATTTATATGACATTCATGTTTGGGCTGCACACCAAATTATATTTATTCCAAAATTGAAAAATCTACAGGGCGTCACGGTGGCGCAGTGGGTAGCATGTTCGCCTCACAGCAAGAAGGTCGCTGGTTCGAGCCTCGGCTGGGTCAGTTGGCGTTTCTGTGTGGAGTTTGCATATTCTCCCCGTGTTCGCGTGGGTTTCCTCCGGGTGCTCCGGTTTCCCCCACAAGTCCAAAAAAACATGTGGTATAGGTAAATTGGGTAGGCTAAAAATTGTCCGTAGTGTATGTGTGTGAATGAGTGTGTGTGGATGTTTCCCAGTGATGGGTTGCAGCTGGAAGGGCATCCGCTGCATAAAACATATGCTGGATAAGTTGGCGGTTCATTCCGTTGTGGCGACCCCGGATTAATAAAGGGACTAAGCCGAAAAGAAAATGAATGAATGAATGAAAAATCTACTCATAGCTCAAGTGCTTTCTGTGAAATGCATTTTTTTATAAATTGACAGACATTAAAAGAGTTTAACATGTATGCTGTGGTTTATTATTTGCTTATTTAATGTTTCAGAACCTGACAGAATTTAGCTTGAGAATTGTCTGCTTTAATTGTGTCTATTTGAGTTAGGTAAAATGGTAATAAAAAAAACATGTGACCATATCTGAAGCCACAATACAGTATTTAATCATTTTAAATGTCTACAGCTAAGGAAAACATTAAGAGACCACTTGAAAATTCTCAGATTCTGTGGATGTACTGGATTTTCATTGTATGGGTCTGAGTAAAATGTTAATATTGTTTTATTCCATGAAGGTCTGAGAACATTTCTTCCAAATTTAAAATGAAAATATTGTTACTTAGATTTTGAAAATGATAGCTGATAAGAAAATCAAATGTTTTCATTTGTTGTGGTTTGAAGGTTATTCCAGCAAAAATCCTATGCAGATAAAGAATGGCATTCTGTCTAAAGTTAAATGTGCATAAAAACATAGCACCTTTTTTCTTGTTATTTTGACCAATTATTATGGAATGCTCAAAATGACTTTTTCCTTCCATTTAAAATAGTAGTAGTTTGCCAAACAAAATAAAAAACTCATGATGTTTTTGTTGTCCTCAAAAACATCATGAATCATAAATCGAGAGATAACCTGAGACTTTTAAAGTGATTTCTTATCTTTTCCCATAGCTGCTGATTTTTTATTTTATTTATTTTTTATTCCAGATAGGTAGTGTTTTTGGAGAATTAATTTATGTAAATTCCAGCAAAACAGAGCAGCATTTTATACTGTAAGGCATTCCATTGCAGCCACATCAATGCAGGCATTTAAAATAAACCTGATCTCATATGAAATCATTAGATCATATGTGCTACTTTGTGTTCTATTTTAGTCCTTTCAGGTCTTTAGCCTTAAGCCTTTGTTTTTTCCTATGGTGATTGTTCCTCTCTTTTCCTCTCCTCTTCCACACCTATTCGTCCTTCCATTTTGAGTACGGCTGGTTGCCATGGAAACTCCTCCCCCACCCCCACTCGCCCACTCCCAGCTGCTCCTGCTGCAGTATCTAAGATTCAATGCTGTTGCCTAGCAACAAGTCACACAGTGTTTCCTAGCAACAGGACCACCGGAGGGGTCTGCCAATCCTAAACCTCTATGCTTCTCCAACCCCCGCATCCCCTCTTCTCTTTCAGCATCACTTTCATTCTATCATCCCTTTCCTCCTCTATTACTCTGCATCCCACATGCTTTATCTTTTAAATGACTCCTAGTATAGCATCCTCATATATCTTTTGCTTTCTACGTCACGTTCATCTGTGTCTCATTTTCTAGCTTGGCCTCTTTTCTGTTGCTCCTGTTCCAATGACCTCAACTGTGTGTTAGATTTTAGAAACACCAAGGCAGCGCTTACACTACACACCTGCACTGGCTCAATAAAACACAATGCTATTTTAAGCAGGCAACAACTCTCTATGGAAAAGCATTTTGGAAACTTTTTTTTCTCATCATAAAGAAACTTTTATCCATTTAAAGGTTCTACGCATGTAAAAGTATCTTAATGGAAGCTAAGATGCCAATTACGAACCTTTCATGCTTCCACACCTGGCTTGCTATTTCTGAATCTGCTGCATTTTCTGCCTTAGCTTGGTTTGTTTGGACATTTGTGAACATGGCAATCAAACTTAGATCCACACCAAAACAATCAGTCCAAGATCTCTCAAATGAAAAAGCAGTCTGACCCAATGAACCAACCAATACATTTTCACACTGTATGATTGTTGCTTTCTAAATATACTATAGTTTTTACAGGCACTGTGTGAAAAATTGCAGAGTTTGTGTTTCTAATGCTTCTCCGAATTAATCATAGATTAACCTGGAGCATAGATAATGTGAAACTGAAATTTGGACATATTTCCAAACTGTCCGAAACATAAAAATACAGCTGAAGCCTTGAGTCTTGCTCAAAACGATAATGTAATGGAAGCAGAAGCAACAACAAAAAGGCCACAATAAGCACACAGTGCTGAATCTCAGTAAATAAACAGGCACAATCTGACCAATGAGATGAGATTTTATTTGCACGACATATTTTGGTCCACTTTGAAATATTGGTTTATGAAAGCGGATCAAACCAAAATAAAAATTTAACATTATAATTTAAAAAAAGCTACAGGTGTGCAAAAGCTCTAAGAGTTGGATTTGGTCAGATTTAGTGTGAGTTTGTCCTTCTGCATCAAACCTCTATGCTAATACAGAATCAATGAATTCATCTTTCTCTTCTCTCGAATTGAGTGTGCCTTTCTCGATCTGTCCCACTTACTCTATCTGTTTCTTCCCACTGTTTGCCGTCATTTCAGTCCAGCTCTGCTCTATCTGCCTGTCAATATCTTCAGCATCCACCACCCAGGAGACCTGCCATTCTTCCCTTATTCCTCTAATGGCACATTAGATTGATCGTCCTCTGTCTATCTGGCTGATCTTTGAAGAGAAGCATATCTCAGTAATGCCAATTCAATAACAGACCTCATGCATCACAATATTTAGATACTCTGGTACTAAAGCTTCAGTTAAGATGCCATTTGGGGGACATTGTTACTTACTCCAAATTAACACACTGGTTCATTGGGTCAACTAATGATTATGTTGCCTAATTATGAGTTTGAATGTGGCATTCAAGCAACAAAAACTCATGGAAAATACAGCTCTGGAAAAAAAAACCCCACTGTAATAGGTTTTTATTGGTTCTCTGAATTTGCAATTAATAAGTATAGGTTTGGAGTAAAATGTTGTTTTATTTTATTTTACATCGTGTTGATAACATCTTCAAAACTGCAAATATGAATATTGTAATTTAGAAGAAAACACATAATATTTAATATTGACCTATTATGATTTTCTGCAAATAATTTATTAAAGTTATAATGTTCTTATTTGAAATGTTCAAATGAGATATTTCATCAGTAGACAGTTTAATCAAAACATGCATGTATTAATTGCAATTTCAGATAAACAGTCGTAACTTTAAAGTGATCTCTTATTTTTCCACAGCTAAATATGCCTTTGGCAAAATTTAGCAAAAATAATGCATTTTGCTACATTTCACAAAATGTGTTTTAAACATTATAGCATTGAGCATGTTCATTTTCCCCCCAGAATCAGATAAATGTGACTGTGCAAATGCTTTATTACTTTGGTTCATGCTGAGGAAATAACAAAAGATGACTTAGGCTAAAAAGTTAACTTTAAGGTTTCTGTAAAAAATACATCTTGTATTTAAACCTACTAAAACTAAACACTAAACCTAACTCTAAATCTTATTTTTACACTCTTGCTGAACCTTGTTTCACAAGATTCACACAACACAACTTTAACACCGTACCAGGTGTGCTAAAGAGTAAGTTTACTATCTTGGAAATGGATACAGAAATGTAATGTAAGCAAAAATAAAATGTAATCCTTTTTAAACCATGTACTATGGTAAAAGTATTTTGAGGTCATAAGATATAATTGTAAATCCTCATTAATCTACTAATGTAATAATTTAATAATCTGGAAAAATGAAGAGTTTCAAAACTGTTGATATAAGCATGTTTTCCAATGAAAAACACAAAACAAAACCCTGTCACAGGAGGACTGACCTTATTATATTGGTGCTTATTAATAATAAATTATGTACTATGTAAGAATACGTTAGTAGGTCTGTAGATGTGCCACCACACTACAGCAAGCTATTGTCACAAAAAAAATGTTAAGCTTAAGCAAGACTCTCAGACTTGCTTCTTGTCATTTTATATCTGGCAGCTGTATTGCAATAGAAAGAACACCCTGTACTTATATTGGAGATCTTTCAGGGAATGCAATGCCGTAAAAAAGAGCAAGAAGAGGACAGAGAAGAGAGAAAGAACTGACATTTCTGCATGAATAAACC
This sequence comes from Danio jaintianensis, assembly GCA_903798115.1. Lineage (NCBI taxonomy): Eukaryota > Metazoa > Chordata > Actinopteri > Cypriniformes > Danionidae > Danio > Danio jaintianensis. The sequence continues at coordinate 16,825,733 of CAIGQV010018202.1, forward strand.
TAACCCGGTTTAAACAGTTGTTTTAAACATGCATGAATTCATGTCAGTTTGAATTAGCTTCAGTTTGGGTCAACTTTTATTCGGCCTGGATTCATACCTGAGATTGGTTACGAGATTGGTTACGGGAAACAGAATCACCCTATGCATATGCATATTAATTAGAACAGATGTAATAGGTTGATGAACATGATAATTTTGCTAGAGAGAAAATTACTAGATTAGCAAGAGCATGAAGTTTTGCAGGAAGATGATTGAGATGTCGGTTTCGGATGATTAAGATTTAATTACACTCGGTTAGCGAAGCGGATGTCTTTTAAGATGTGACCTCACCTGCTGCGCTGGAAACCGTGGGCCAATTTTGGACCAGCATGCCTTGCGCTCCCTGCATCACAGCTGATGCCTCCTCCATATGCACAGAACTACAAACAAAATAAGTTAGCATGTCATTAGTCATGAAAATGTAGGGAAAAAAAGCTGAGTAAAACATAGTAATATTTTGTTACTGGACCTACATGAAAGCACATTTTTCAATTATCTGTACTTCATTTTTTAACTTACACTGTATTCCAAAACATAACATTATACTTTTTTCATAAACCTTTTTATATTACATACCATTAAAACATGTTGCTTTGTGTCATTTTTAATCGCATTGCATGTGATTTGTGATTGAGCTCATTCTTTCTGTTAACCTGTTAAATTGTTTCACAAATCAAACTGAATGTTTCTTTTTTTATTAGATTGATCCAAATGCAACTATTCCACAGTCAAAAGATTGATTCAACATGAATAAAAAAGGAATTGTAGCACTGATTCAAATGACCTGGACAGTGTTGTGCTTTACTAACAACAGCATAACTAACTGCTTATTGACCAAACTACAATGTATTGTTGCAAAAATATGCTAACTATTCTTAACTGTTAGCAACTGTGTCGCACATTGTATTTTAAACCACACTGATTACAATTGCTGGTATTGATGTTGCGCAGATGATGGAGTTATAACTTCTGCTAATTAATGCTGCTAAATGTAGTGTTAAAAAATGAGTGAGACTACAAGTAACTACAATGTCAAAGGGTGCCTCAACTTTAACTTAAGAATTTGATATGAGTACTTCTTCCACCAACAAATATTTGACATTAAAATGAGGCTTGACATTTGCTCTGTGAAATAAATAATATATGCGAGTGGGGCAGCTGTGCAGTGTGTCAAGTGCTGCTGTGTATTACTGTGTATTTCCCTGAGCTTTGGTCTGAAGGTGCCTGTGTTGGTAAAAGCACATGTGACAGGATGTGCGAGACTATCTGCGATCTAATGTGTCTGTGCTGGAGGCGGTGTGTGTGTGTGTGTGTGTGTGTGTGTGTGTGTGTGTGTGTGTGTGTGTGTGTATGTGTATGATGGGTATGTGTTGCACTGTGTGT
>CAIGQV010018202.1:16836119-16846747 GCA_903798115.1 Danio jaintianensis
GTGTGTGTGTGTGTGTGTGTGTGTGTGTGTGTGTGTGTGTGTGTGTGCGCGCGCGTGTCTTGCATTTTAAAATGAACCACAGCTAAAGGAGACCAGGACTACAGGGATGATTACTGGCACTAGGCCATTGCCCATGACTCACTGCTATAAACCGAAAAAGAGTGTTTGGAGAGAGAGATTTCTTTGTAATAACACACATGAAGGGCAGCTGATATTCACCTAATAACATATAAATATCCATTACTAGGGATGCACAATATTGCAAACTATATGATGAATTATCGGTTGGTAATGTATATGTCATTATGCATTATCATTTCTGCTTATTTACATTAGTTATTAAAATTTTTTAAAAAATGTTTAGACTTTTATTAACACTGTTAATTAACTTCCGATTAGTATGCTGTGATGCCTGAATTCAGTTCACAACCCATTTCCACCATGGGATCAATATGTTAATAATTGAAATATTATTACATCTCTCAAATCCAACTTTTTATTCTAATTCTGAATTGTATTTAACAATTCTGACTTTTGTCTCACAATTCTGAATTCACATCTCACAATACTGACTTTACTCTCACAATTATAAACATTCTTAGAGATGTACAAAGAGATGTCAGAGATGTAAACTCAGAATTGCAAGAATTCTACGTTTATTTTACACAATTCAGATTTTTCTTTTCAGAATTCGAACCACTTTGTGAATTTGTCTTTCTCTTTATTTCTCACAATAATGCATTTCTATATAATAATTCTGACTTGTTTTCGAGCAGCTTGGAGATATACTGTACATCAGAATTTAAATATACAATTTTGATGGAAAGAAATTTAACTCAGAATTACAAAAATATAAATAAATCTGAATTTCATCTTGCAATTCAAATTTTGCTTTTCAGAATTGTGAGCAATTTTTCTCACATTTGCAACAGGTTTTTTTTTTTTTTCTGTTTATGTATTACAATTTACAATTATTGTCCTTTCGATTAGGATAAAAAAGTCTATGTACTACAATGTTCCTGGTGATTAGGATAAATAAAAATACAATTCTGTGAGAAAAGTTAGAATTGAGAGATGCAAAGACAAGAATAGTTAATTTTTTTTAATTATATATAATTTAATTATTTCTGACAATTCTGCTTTTATTTCTCATAATTTAAAAACTGAATTCACAATTCTGAGAAAAATATTGAGAGAAAGAATCTTGGAATTGCAAGAAAAAAATTCTGTAAAAATATCTCCCAATTCAAAATGCTTTTTCTCTCAGAATTGAAACCTTATTTCTCGACTTAATTGTGAATTTAAAAGCCCTCATATGTTTGTTTTGTTTTCCAATATTCAGACATTTTTTCACATACATGTAATTAAAAACGCAAGATATAAAATTACAATTCTGTGCTGGAAAGTCCATATTTTGCAACTAAGGAAATTGCTTTTTTCCTGTCCCAATGTTATTTGAAATTGAAATAAATATTCCAATACTGTGCATCATAAGTAATTATTGCACATTTTCAAATAATCTGCATCCCTTCTACTCAAAACCAAGTTCCTAAATGTCTTTCCTCTCCCAACATCCATCCCATTTCTCATGCTACATGGATGATATCATCCTGGGATACCAGCTGACCTCATGTAACATGATACCAGAGCATTTTCTGCCCTCAACCAGAGCAACTCAATCTGAGCACTAGTCAAGATGACCACTGTAACCGAATACAAGACATCAGCACTAAGATGGTCATCTGTTCCTCCAGCACTACACAGTGAATGAATTAATTGCTCCTACACAAAGGGAGAGCACAAGCACGTAGTTGCCACTCTTTTTATATTCGCCCTAGTAAAAAAAAAAAATCTAGGTTGGGAAGTATGCAATAGGATGAGGCATTAGAGCATGGCCCAGATAATTTGAGTAAATAACATTCTTTAATCAGGTGAATTCAGGGGGGAGACAATGCGTGCAAAGAGACTCTGCCTCGCTTCCACAATATAATTTGCAGGGCTTGAGAGAATCAAAGGCTGGAGGTTAATTTCATTGCTTGCTCTCTTATCTCGGACAGACGGCCTCTGCTCCTAAATCCTCTGCAGTGTCGACTGTGCTGCAGTGTCTGTGCTGCCTTTCACCAGCACATCTGAGAGGATCTGATGCTGTCAGGAGCATCTTCCCGCAAACTCTAGTTATTCTCGCACTCTAGGCGATTTTTTAGATTTTTTTTTTTTTTTGTCTTTTTTAAAACCATCTGCAAAATCACTTCCCATGAGTTAGAGATCAAGGACGCCCAGCCTTTGGATCATGTCCTGGCTAATTAAAACGCATTTCACGAATCCATGGCTGACAGAGTGAACATGAATTCACGCCAATTACACTGACAAAAACACATCCATTCAGTGTCTATGACTGCGAACAGGCAGTACAATAAAATGCATCTTGTTTTTGTTTTGTATTGCAAAATGTTGGCAGTGGCATCAAACTTTTTCCCCTATTTAGGTGGATTTAAAATAATCTAAAAATGCAAACATAATTTTGGAGTAAAGACAGTTAGATGGCAGTGGGAGAAAGGAAATAATCCTGCAAATGTGATGACAGCCTCAGATGTGGGAGGAAATGGCTGAATCATCATAAATGCAATGTGCTACTCTAGAAAGTCTTGATGTTTGACACTAATGCAGGGTGAAGGAAAGCACTGTAAAGCTGCACTAGATAACCACACAGTACAACAGGAGTTGACAAGGTCAAAAGCTTCTGACACGTGGGCATAGAGCTTTATTGCAGTTTCTGGTCTGACTAAATTACATTTTTTGCTAAAACATACTGGAAACCAGAGTTGCACTACAAAGATTTGCTCAACTGTGGTTTCCAGTGTTTGTATATAGTTTTAATGTAAAATGCAATTTGATCACACACTGAGCTGCATTTAATCAAATTATGTTTAACAACTAAACATCAGTGTAACTAAACAGCAAAAATGTTATTGCATTAATTTCCCTAAAATCAACCATAGTTTTTACTACAAAATAAAACACACACAAAAAGACAAGGTTATTTATGTGAAACCCAAAATTTCTGGCAACTAGAAATTATTCATGATTTTGTAACACTAATCATAGTTGGTATTTGTACAAACAATCTGTAAAAACATGGTTATTACACTTTTACTATAATAAAACATGGTTCATTTTTGTAAGGGTTACCATATACAGTGGAAAAATTGTCATTTTTTTGGAATGAAGGATAAAACATTAATTGCCATGTTATTTATGTTTCTACATTAAATGAACAAATTTACAGTGAAAACCAATTAAAAGACATCCTTAGAAGTGTAATATGTCTCGTATAACTATTTTATTTATAAATATGCTTAGTATTTACATAAATCACTTTTTTGTTACATTTAATATTGTTTGAAGTTGTTCTTCACTGAATATCTGGCATCTACATCTGATTTGTTTTTGTTTATATTTAGTATTATTTGTTATTATTATTTATTTATTTTAAAATGATAAGATATATGGTGAGACACACCTGTATTGCTGCATCTGGCATACTAAGCCTGCGAACAAATCCACTTCCCCCAGTAAAGAAGCGCTCAGAGCCCCAGGTGCCACTGATGGGCCGGCCTGTGTTGTAGAACATGAAGGTGTCGCTGCCCGATGTGGCAGTCAGACAGGTCTTGTAGCAATAGGTTTTGGTCAGCGAACCGTTCCCCCGGACTTCAATATAATGAGGCTCAACCTTGAGGTCTCGTCGGAGCACCACATTGTTATTGGGTTGAGAGCCGCCACCACCACCACCACCTCCACCACCACCTCCCAAGCCGCCTTCTGCCTGGGCCTTCTGAGACACACAGCAGGGGGAACATGATCCGGGCTGGGTGCAGTAGGCATGGCAACGCACGATTGCCAGCACAACCACTGTCACCAAGAAAACAAAGGTGGTGGCGCTCAAGGCCACAATAAGGTACAATGTCACTTTGGATAATGAGAGAGCGCTGTGTGGGCGAATAATTCGTTTGGGGTCAGGTGTGACTTTTAGTGGCACCTCCATGACGGCCACATTAATCGTAGCTGTAGATGAAAGAGGTGGTTCGCCATGGTCCTTTACTAGTACGGTGAGACTAAAAGAGGTGGAGTTATCTTCAAGGACACGCCGTGTTGTGCGTATTTCTCCTGTGTGTTCATGCACTTTGAATAGATCCAGATCACTGGCCTGGTCGAGCAGATAGACAACCCATGCGTTCTGTCCGGCATCTGCATCATAGGCCGCCACCTTTGTGATCAATGTACCTGGCTCTGCATTCTTCTGGACTGTCTCCGTTGAGCGTGTGCCATTGGCTGGTGGATACACAATCTCAGGTGGGTGGTCGTTTTGATCCATTACGTAGATATACACGGTGGCTACACGGCTGAGTGGTGGGACACCACCATCCTGAGCTTTAACCTGGAAGTGAAACTCCCGTAATGACTCAAAGTCAAAGGAGCGTAGAGCGTAGGCAACACCTGTGTCTGCTTTCACCGACACATAGGAGGTGACAAGGATCCCATGGTTGTGGTCATTTAGGACCGTATAGGTGATGCGAGCGTTTTCATTGACATCTGAATCATGAGCCTTGATGGTACAGAGCGAGGCTCCAGGTGCATTGTTCTCCGTGACATACACAGTGTAGGAGGTCTGGTCAAAGCGAGGAGGGTTGTCGTTCACATCTGCGACATCCACCTGAATGGTTTTCTGAGACGAAAGAGGAGGGTTGCCGCCATCGGTAGCGCTGAGGGTGACATTATAGGCTGCTGTGTTCTCACGGTCAAGAAAGGCTGAGGTTACCAAGGTGTAGTAATTTCTAAACGACTTGATTTTGAAAGGAAGACCTGGTGGAATTTCAAGGGTGACCTGTTTGTTAGGGCCAGAGTCCCGGTCAGTGACACTGATCAGTGCCACCACTGTGTCTGCACGTGCATCTTCACGTACTGGACTGGACAGAGATGAAAGCACGATCTCTGGAACATTGTCATTGACATCGACGACCTCCACTACCACTTTGCAATGGGCAGCCACTGGAGCTGGGCCTTTGTCCATGGCCTGGATGTACATTTCATATGAATTGGTGTCTTCATAGTCCACATTGCTCTTGACTCTGATTTCTCCAGTGTTGGTGTCCATGCTGAACATCTGCCTGACCCTGTCTGGGGTGTAACTGCTGAATGAATAAAGCACCTCCCCGTTTGTTCCTTCATCTTGGTCTGTAGCATTCAGTTTGATAACCAAAGTGTCTTTAGGGGAATTTTCAAGTAATTTGACTTTATAGACCGAGCTATCAAAAACGGGGTTGTTGTCATTCGAATCCAAGACGCGAACGTTTATTTTTGCGGTACCTGTTCGTGCTGGTGTGCCACCGTCTGTCGCTGTCAGGAGTAACTGATGATAAGGGGCGAGCTCGCGATCCAAGGGCTTTTTGAGCACGAGCTCGATGTGCTTAGTATTCAACGAAGGCTTGTTGGAATCGAGCGCGAAATGCTCGTTTGGGCTGAGCCGATACAGTCGAACCGAATTGGTACCGATGTCCGGATCTTGCGCGTGTTCGATCGGAAAACGAGAGCCCGGCAAAGCCGATTCTGTGATCTCTAATTGATACTCGTCTCTGGGGAACTGCGGCGTATTATCATTCACGTCTGTTATCTCCACCTCGACATTATGGTCTTCAGGTGGGTCTTCAAGAAGAACCTCGAGATTTAAAACACACGCGGTGCTCGTATCACACAACGTCTCTCTGTCAATTCTCTCGTTTACCACCAATTTTCCATTCTTATGGTCCACGTACCTTTTGCCGCTGTCAGAGGTTACCTTAATTTTTCGGGTGGAGAGCTTTCGAATATCCAAACCCAAATCCTGTGCAATATCACCTACAATCGTTCCACTCTGCGATTCCTCTGGCACGGAATATCGTAGTTGTCCGAGAGCAAGGCCACAAAATAATAAAAATAGCAAAAAAGAAAGAGGCACTTTTTTGTCTAGGCAATCACATATCCCTGCAACAGCCATCGCAAGATCATAGGATCCGCAGACGGATTAAAAACAGCACTCCGCCTTGTCAGTTTGCAATATCTTGCCTTCCACTTCAGCATCAACGGTTTTTCATTTATGTGCACAATGGCCTAATTGTCAATTTCATTCTACAAGCGCACGGATACGTCTCGGATGCGTCCATGTTTCCTTTGTCCGCGCTTATCCTTTTTTTTCCCTGTGCGCGCCGCTGACGGGTGTGTTTCCTTGCCACTGGTGCTGCATATTTCGCCGTGCGCGCACTCTTCTCTCTCTCTCGCTCTCTTTTCCTCTCCGCTTCAAGCCACCCCTCCCATCAGTACTCCTCTTGCTCCTCTTCTTCATGGCTCAGTTTGATGGTGTTGGTGCGGCACACCGGGGGAGGGGCTGCCCTCTCAAATATAATGCATCCTGATATTCAAGACGTTGTAAGAAAATATAACGGTTTGATGGAAGCCGCCAAAAAGCAATATCTACAATCATTAAAACACTCAGTATAGCCTACCGGGTTTCTGATCATTTGGAAAAAAAAAAGCTACATGTTGATTAGAAATTTAGTACTTGGGAAGCTTCATCATCTTTCCATGAACTAGGACAATGCATTTTAAGCTTTGGTTCATCACTTCACCACGAATCACGGATGAGATAAACACTCAAAATGAAATGCGTTCGATGTGGTTTTGTGTAAGAGGTTAGATATTGCTTTATGCTCTGATTTGTCCATATGAATTGCTGTGATAAACCTCCAAAAAGTATATAAACGCTCCAACAGGAAAAGGGGTGTAAAAATGTTTACAATATTGTAATAGTCTAATGTAAAAAAAGTAAAGTAAAAGTTGTTAATTTGAAGCCTTGCTATACATGAAAAAAGTTATTATACTATAATATATTAAAACAATATGTTTGTCTGTATTGTAAACGGTGTAGACATTAAAATCGATACGTTTAGCATAAAAACTGTTTCATTATAAAAAGCTGAAATAAATAGTAGGCTGTCAGTCAGCTTAAACGATAATATTTGTTAAGCTTTTCTGCTAAAGTCTGTGTATTTTAACATTTATATATAAAGCAATAAAACAATATACTGTATATTGTAAAGAATGATTCCTTATTATTCCATTGTATTTTAACTATAAGCTGGGAACGTGTAGTAACAAACTGATACTTTGAATTTAGCCTTTTACAATTTTTACAGTAAAAATATGCATGCGGTTTTTAATGTGCAAAATTGTTAAATCTCAAATTCTAGCGTGCGAATAATCCTTGACGTAGCATACGCCTGACGATCTCGCGACTATGACTTTTCAAACATGATTATTGCCCAACACCAAATCTTTATACCAAGCAACTCAGTGTTTCACAAAAATGGTGCTAATGTTTTGGGAAAAAAAGGAAAATAAATAAATAAATAATTCCTTCATCCATATTAATCATAAAAGCTATAATTATTATTGCCCCAGAATGTGCTTTTCTCTCTCCGCCTCCCTCTCCCCGTCTGTGGCTTTGACTTCAGACAGACCAGGTCATTCGGGCGTGCGCGCCTGGGGCTCGATCTCTGTGCATCCGTCAAAATGCGCCACAGTGAGGGTGCGTGTCACTCTGAAACCGATGACATAAACTAAGCCAGGGCAGACTGTCAGCGTAAACCCGTCGCATTAGGGTCGGCTCATGTCATCGCCATATACAGCAATGGAACACACTCTTCATTCAGATAATTTTATAATTATTTATTTAAAAGAGCAAAAATTAAATGCTTCTATTTTCATTTACTTAAGACATCGCATTGTTGTTGCTGCTGCTGCTATTTTATACATTTTGTGTTTATCTATTTCAAGAATAAAATGGGCCATTCATATGCAATTTTAAGTGTAATGTTTATTTATTGCAGTATGGGGTAACTGGAACACAGAACAGCAGGTGACAATCTTTGTTCTCTGCAATTAAATGTAAACCAGCTGAGTTGACAGTATAAGACAAAAGGTGAAAAATGTTTGCATATTTGTTTGTTTTGATCTTTTTGGAAACCACTGTGAATAATACCAGATGTGTTACAGCAAAAAAAAAAAAAAAAAACATTCTACAAGCAACTGGGTCAGGTACCCCAATGTTTACTTTTCTGACTTGCAGATATCTACAATTCAGATTTTGTCTCTGTTTCCATCTACAGTACATTGTCTCACCTGAACACACACACACAATGGAATGCGTTTCTCAATTCTTAAGTACTGAAAGATTAATACATATGTATAAACTGATCCATTAGTATGAAAATGTTTATAAAACAAAAATGAGTAATACAGGTGTAAATGTCAACATGTAAGTTTATTGCAGCACCCCCAAAAAAGAGTCAGTTGTGAGTATCATCTGCAGTGTTTATCAGTGCTCTTCTCACAAACTAAATTTAGATAATTTGATTCTTGCAATTACGAGTTTAAATCTCATAATTTGGCTTTTCTTCTCAGAATGATGTGATGTTTTTAAACAAATTTCTGGAGGAGCATGCACAGATGTTTTGACAAGGCTACTTTATTGTCAGCAATCATTCTATTATACAAACAGATTAAGACCAAACCCTTATACAATGCATGTCTTACCTCTATATTCTCTCGACTTTCAGCATCCCTACGCAACCCCAGCTTCACAGCTTTAAACTCGATTTCTACTTAAGTCGGAGCAGGGGGAGTGTTACAAGGCCACGGTAGACACTACGCTTGGACTCCTATCTCTCTCTGTCTCCTGACAAGGGGAATAATACGATTTAGGGTGTCTTTCCAAGCTTAGAGCCCTCCGCTCGGACAGCATGCCAAATATGCATATTCTGCTCATTCAAAATATCTTTAAGTGTGAACTTGTGAAGAGTATGTTCTGCCTTTTTTCATTAGCATCTCTCTATTCTAATTCAGAATTGTCAGAGAAGTCACAATTACTATTCTTTATTCCCAAGTATGAAGGCTTCCATACGGTTTTAACAGAACCATCACATGAAAGCATGCATTTTTTCATCAATATTTTAACAATAAAATAGTCTTGACTGTTCTTTTTAGTCCTTGTTTTCTTGGATCTAATAAGTCTCTGCTTGCTAATGCAAACCAGCATGTTACTTAAAGGCACAACCAGTCCTATCGTCCTCCGTGTGTGTACATTCAGTGTTAGTGTGCAATAACAAGACTGTCCTGACATTTACAAAAGTGAGTTATAGCTTTGGGGAACTAAGTGTATTGAGTTGTGAATGATAGAGAAAAGGGATGAGTATAATACTGCTAATTGACAAACCCCATATCAAGATCCCTGTCGCAATACAAGCCAGAATCCCATATATAAGTCAAATAGTTAATGCTGACTATTAATACAACAATGTCTATTTATGATAATACTGTACAACGATGCGAAGACTGATTAAGACACAAATGGCTCAGAGAATACAGCAGAATGTTTTGTTTTTTTCTTTTCTTTTATAGAACATGTTTCTGCTATTCAGGCTTATTATGAAATAATGCTTAACTCAAATTTGGTGAAACGCAGTTATTCCATTTCACCAAATTGCCAATAAATTATTAATCACTTCTGCCATGGTCCTTGTATGTTATCACCTAAAATACTTTTACCATATTGGCTAATTTGTAAATATTTTAATAGAATGTTTATATTTCCACATGTATGACTTTTCCAGTGTAGCAAACCTCCTATACTGTTCACCTGCTTCTTGGTTTGACAAAAACTCAAAGATATAAAATAAATAAATAAAAGTGGCATGTTTGCTTTAGAAAATGCATTTTAATTGCATGTTTTTAGCAATGTTGGTTAAGTTTATGATAAGGTTTAGTGTTGGTTGGTGGTATGTTTTCTCCAAAATTGTCCCCTCATTCATTTGATTTCCAAACTACAATCATAATCATTTTGTGCTTTTGAAGTGCCACTCATTGAATGATTATGTTTGAAACTGCCTGAATTAGATTTTCTCATTACATTCTAAAAAGGATAGTTTTCACACAAAAATAATTAATTCTTTATTTACTCACCCCAGGCAAAAATCTAGGTTCCTTTTGTCTTCAGTGGAGAATTATAGACAATTTTAAGCTGAAACTGGTCCTTGGTGCTTCATAAATGTAAGTTTATGGCTATACCGGCACTTTGAGCGTCAAAATACATATACAGGTAAAACAAATTAATACTGGCTCCTGACAATGCATTAAAGAGCTTATGAAGTGAAACAATCAGTCTGTTTAAGAAACTGGAACCTCGGGTTTAAATTTTGTTTATATATATATATATATATATATATATATATATATATATATATATTATGCTCATCTTTGCTCATCAATATGCTATCTTTGTTTTCTGAATCATCAAGAACAATGTTTGGTAAATTACTTCAAAAAAGTCATCATAAAATTGTAATTTTGTAAATTGTATTGTAAAAAATTGTAAATTGTATTAGATTTATTTTCTAATTACTGTCCGAAAAGTAATTTTACTCAATGAGGAATTTAATTACTTGACTAAATACTACTTAAAATCCCTGTAAATACAGTGTATAGAAAATAAACTATTTTAGCTTTATTAAAAAAAAAAAAAAAAAAAAAAAAAAAAAAAA
>CAIGQV010018202.1:16846847-16858981 GCA_903798115.1 Danio jaintianensis
TATTTTATTTTTTATTTTGTTTCTTTATTATTATTTTATTATTTTTATTACTGAATTTAACAAAATGTAACAGAAAAGTTAAGTTTTACAAAACTGAAAAAATATGCATGTGATGATGCATGCAGATGATTCTAACAATCCTCTACCAAAAAAGTGACAATTAAATTACATTTAATTCAATTTACCTGGTTATGAATGTATAAACAAAACTGAATAAAATATCCATGTTTAAACTTAACAACTTAAAAAATTGGCTTGCTCTGTCAAGGCATACAGTACAGAGAAAAACTAGGCTGCCATCATTGCTGTCATGAAGATAAGCTGCCAAACAGTTGAACTTTGAAAGATATTAGTACGCTATGTTGAGCTTTGACTTGTGAACTTTGACCTTTGGCAGGCCAGAGACCCATTTATAAGTGGTCCTCCTCCTCCCCTGACCCTACTTACATAAGTGTGCCAGATTTTAAAAGAGATGCACCCATCTGAGAGACACCGCACAGACAGCCTGCACCAACAGTGCCCTCAGCAAGGGCATCCAGAGTCACACAGCACCCATCAGAGAGTGTGTGTGTGTGTGTGTGTGCGTGCACTAAAAATCTCTCTTCCTGCGTCGTTCACTTTCTCACTCTCTGCATGCATGTCTTCTCCTCTTATCCTCCCTCTTGCCAGTTGTGGCCTATATTTGGTATTGGTGATGTAGGGCATGAGAACAAAATGGTGAAATTAAAGTTGTACACTCCTTTTCATGACTGAATAGTGTATGTTGGCAATTGACCAATTTGGACACTTTTTTTCTCAAGAATGGACAACATGGTTTTTAGACTCCATGTAGTCAAAAATAGTAGTTTATAAATATTGACTAATATTATTTTCATTTAAAAGTTGAGGCTAAATGCCAATGTAAAGTTTGTATTATAATTTTTATTATTCATTCATTCATTTTCCTTCAGCTTAATCCCTTTATTCATCAGGGGTAACCACAGCAGAATGAACCGCCAACTTATCCAGCATATGTTTTACACAGCGGATGCCCTTCCAGCTGCACCCCAGTACTGGGAAACATCCATACACACTCATTCCCACACATACACTACAGCCAATTTAGTTTATTCCATTCACCTGTACACCATGTCTTTGGACTGTGGGGGAAACCGGAGCACCCGGAGGAAAGCCACGCGAACACGGGGAGAACATGCAAACTCCACACAGAAATGCCAACTGACCCAGCCGGGGCTTGAACCAGTGACCTTCTTGCTGTAAAGCAACAGCGCTAACCACTGAGCCACCGTGTCGCCTATTATTATTATTATTATTATTATTATTATTAGTTTATTATTGTTAATTATTAGTTATTATTTTTTAGTTTTAATTTTAATATGATTTATTCAGAATCATTACTCTAGTCTTCAGTGTCCTGATTTTTCAACAAACGAAATATGATTTGTTGCTCTATTATGATCTATCATTATAGGTGCTTAAAAATTAATAATGATGATTGTTGTAATTATTATCTTTTATGTTCAAATTTCAAAATAGCTCTTTTTTTTATTAAAATATTTATTTTTTACATTATAAATGTGTCACTTTTGATCAATTCAATGGTCTTTGATTAATACATTTCAATGGTAATTTTGAATGTTTATACATCACTGTTTCACCAAAAAATATGATGCAGCATCTTGTTAGATAAAATCAAGATTTTTTTATTTATTTAATTTAATTTAATTTAACTGTATACATTACCATTGGCTGGGGCTTGTAGTCACATGCTTGCCAAGGCTACATTTATTTAATCAAATATACTGTAATAAAATAAATTGATTAATTAATAAAAATTAAAACAACAAAAATATGATTTATGAAAATTAATCAAATGAACTTGTCTGTTTTTGCGAACAAACTCTTTATATATATACAAATAATAAAAAAAACAGTAATGTGAAAAAAGACTTTTATAATTAAAAATATTTTTGACAAAATTTTGACTTCATTTTAATTTTATAAAAACTTTTGTAATATTATGAAATTTTAACTGTCACTTTATTTAATTTTATGCATCCTTGTTGGATCAAAATACTTAATTATTAATTATTTAATTAGCATTTAATTAAAGGATACTATAAATAAAATGTATGAAAGGCAGTATATTTTTTAATGCAAGTTATGTATTTCTTGGTAGGTTATTTCCTCTTTTACATTTAATATTTTCAGTCTTCAGTCTTTCAGCTTAAATGCAAGAGAAACCACTTGCTAGTAAAGTGAGGCAACATTCAATTAAGGTACTACTTCTTCATTACTCTTTTTAGTGCTATTCTTTATATATTCTTCGAAGACTTAAAATATATGCATGTATGGAAAACATGTAAGTATTTAAAACCTGTTTTTATATTGGATTGTTTAAAAGAATCCATAAAAATGAGCGACAACTTTCTTTATTACTGTTTTTCTGTTTAATTAGCATTGCAAAACACTTGTTAAGTTCCTAGATCTTAGTTACTGAAATTAGGCCATAAATGTGTGGAGACACAGAGAGAGAGAAATGTAAAAGGACTGCGCATCTTTAAAGAAATAGGAAGCACAACATCATGGGAGCAGAAGGCATGTTGTGTTTAACACAAAGTGACAGTAAAAAATAGAGAGAAATAGTGTCTGAAATGACTGGGGGAAGAGGAGCCTTGAGAAGGATGGTGTGTAAGAAAGACCTCTACTGGCTGAGGCTGGAAATAAACACTATAGCAAGTCTGAGTCGCTGCACTGCAGCTTAAAGTAATGGGCATGTGAGAGTTTTTGCAACTGTGTCTGTCAGTCAGCATCTGTGCATCAAGAAACTGTTAATAATTTCACTTTAAGTCACTGAATAGACTGCTAGAGGAGCTGCAGAAATAACACAAGCTGTTCAAAACATTATTAGCATTTTAAACTATTTTTAATATATAATAACCATTGAATAATTATTGCAGGATATAAAATTTGACTTTAATTGAAAGTGTGATACATGAATGATATTTTGAGAGCAAACACTTAAGACATCACTCACAATAAACTGTAAAATAAGACTTTAGGAATACATATTTTTATAACAGTATTGACATTTTTCATAGTGTGTGTTTTTAATGCCTTTAATTCACATATTTAGTTTATCTGAGAACACTGGACAGAATAAAACAGACACAGACTAACATGTCTTGCTGACAGATCAGTTCATCTTTACATAAAATTGTTTAATTAATTGTCTGGGTTTTTTTTCTCTTTCCTTTCTTTATCTTATTATTTTTTTAAAACAACTTTAAAAATGAATAAATGTTTTACTCATAAATCTGTGCATTTTGCAGTAAATTAAAGAGGAAAATGTAAATAATTATCAATAATACAGAAAAAATACAGAATCATATACTAAAAAATCTTAAGAGGATTTAATTAGTACTTTTTACTTATTTTTCACCAGAAAAACTACAATTTTAAACAACAAAATGAAATTACTATTTATATATTTTAATATTTTAATTTATTTATTTATTTATTTATTTATTTATTTATTCATTCATTCATTCATTCATTCATTCATTCATTTTCTTTTCGGCTTAGACCCTTTATTAATCTGGGGTCGCCACAGCGGAATGAACCGCCAACTTATCCAGCATATGTTTTACGCAGCGGATGCCCTTCCAGCCGCAACCCATCACTGGGAAACATCCATACACACTCATTCACACTCATACACTACGGACAATTTAGCTTATTCAATTCACCTATACCACATGTCTTTGGACTTGTGGGGGAAACCAGAGCACCCGGAGGAAACCCATGCCAACACGGGGAGAACATGCAAACTCCACACAGAATTCCAACTGACCCAGCCGAGGCTCGAACCAGCGTCCTTCTTGCTGTGAGGCCCTTATTTATTTATTTATTTATTTATTTATTTATTTATTTATTTATTTATTTATTCCATTCAGAATTGTGGGTCTGGTGAGTTTTTTTTTTTTTTTTTGTCTTTTAAAGAAGTTGCTTGCTTGCTTTATTTATTTTATCAATCAAGTATACAGTATACAAATTAATCATGTGAAAAAAAAGTAGAATAAAAGGTTTGCTATTTTATTGAAGTATTTTATTTATTTGCTATTTTGCTATAAATATATATTTTTTATATTAAACTTTTAATGAATGTAATACATCCTTAAAAGTATTATTTCTTAAACAATAAATTAAAATAAATAAAAATCATTTTTTAATTAAGTGATAGTTATTGCAAGTTTGTTTTCCCAACTGCATATGTTTCCTACAGATGTTTTATATTTTTCTCTTTTAAAGTTTATAGTGGGCGTCACTGTGGCGCAGTGGGTAGCACGATCACCTCACAGCAAGAAGGTCGCAGTTGGCATTTTTGTGTAGACTTTGCATGGTCTCCCCGTGTTCGCGTGGGTTTCCTCCGGGTGCTCCAGTTTCCCCCACAGTCTGAGTGCTGTCAGTTACTACTAAACTATAGCCCAACTATATTTAAAGGAAAATGTCAATTTACTAACATGTTTCTCCTTCTTGAGTGGTTCTGTACCTTTATGCATTTTTACACAAAATAAGATATTTTGAAGAATGTCAGAAACAGGTTGCCATTGACATCCATAATACTGGGGGTGGGGGTTAGGGGTTAATGGATACTGGTTTCCAACATTTAAAAAAATATATTATTTTGTGTTCAACGGGGGTACCCCAGTTACTATACCCTTTATGTAGAACAGACAACTTTTATGTACAATAGTAAAGACCTTCTAGCATGTCTCCTGTCCCTCTTAAATTAAGGATCCTACATATCTCTGGAAACCATAACCAAGTCTGTGGCCAACAGAGGGCACTAGCAAACCATCCTCAGCCTCCCTCTCTCTCTCCCTCTCTGCGCATTCAGTTGAGCTTGACTCATTGTGCCACCTGCAGCCCCTCTGCAGAGAGACCCACCCATCCTCTCACTGACACTGCAGGAAACCATCAGCTGCTGTTTCTATTGCAGCCTCAGACACAATGCATATGCAAGCTAGTGTGCATACGCGAAAGAGCAAATAAATCATGATTTAAGGACAGATATTGCAGGCAAAAAAAATACTTTATGCAGCTGACAGTTTTGAGATTTTGGGCTTTTTGGCTTTTCATTAAATGTAGTTTTCAGCACGAAACAAATTTAATACCAATTATAGTATGTAAATATTTTAAGTGTTTCTGTTGTCACACTATGTATATCACTACACTATTTGTCTTTGTCGATTTCAACTGCAATACATATTTTTTTAAATCTCATAATGATTTCTCATATTGATTTTTTTCCTCCTGCGTGCATAAATCTCTACTTAAAAATCAACACTTACTGTACATACACCAGACTTTGGTTTCATCTATATTATATTTTTTTTCATTCATAATTTGACTGATTATATACAAATTTTATTCTACAAAAAAAAAATTTCAGGCAGTTTGCAGTACTTTCTGAATTATGGAGTGACACAAAATGCACAATATGTTAAATTTAATTGTTAGAATATCAAAAAAGCACTATAACAGTGTTGTTTGTTTTTCCAGTTTGCTTTAATAGAACACAGGGAAACCCCAAAAATGCTTTAATATGTTGTGAGTTTTATTAGACTACACAGAGTAACATAACATGTATTTAGTATGATAAAACAGGACTGCTTATTCCCACAAGATTATGCCCAGAATGTCTTTAAAATCCCCTTTGGAAAATAAATTGACTAATGAGGAGAAAAGAAAAAAATGTATTTTATTTATATTTTTATTAAAATAAATATAATGTCTCTTTTGCATATTAAAACATATAGTTCTATAAACTGGCGACGCGGTGGCGCAGTGGGTAGCACGTTCGCCTCACAGCAAGAAGGTCGCTGGTTCGAGCCTTGGCTGGGTCAGTTGGCATTTCTGTGTGCAGTTTGCATGTTCTCCCCGTGTTCGCGTGGGTTTCCCCCGGGTGCTCCGGTTTCCCCCACAAGTCCAAAGACATGCGGTATAGGTGAATTGGGTAAGCTAAAATTGTCCGTATCGTATGTGTGTGAATGAGTGTGTATGAATGTTTCCCAGTGATGGGTTGCAGCTGGAAGGGCATCCGCTGCGTAAAACATATGCTGGATAAATTGGCGGTTCATCCCGCTGTGGCGACCCCAGATTAATAAAGGGACTAAGCCGAAAAGAAAATGAATGATGAATGAATGAGTTCTATAAACTATAATAATAGAAAGCTTGTAATACAACTAAATAAAAAAATATTTATGTAATCAACTAACTGAGAAAGTATGATGATAAGTATTAGGTTATTTTTGTTCCCTATTCACCTGCAGTGTCTTGCCGTGAATAGTATTACATGTTATATCACCATCAGACGTTCCTAAATGCATTGCTGAATGCATTAGTATTTCATTTATGTGCAATAATGGAAACTAATGGATCACTAAGGTGCTACAAATCACTTGTGGTTATATTATTTGAATGTTCTGACATTTTTAGTGAAAGCAACCCTTGCTGATAACATTGTAAACAAGGCATTATGCAGATTAACAGCTTTGAGAAAATGAGGACCTGCAGAGAAAAATAGCAACACATTTGTCACTCTTACCAGACTATTTGTTGTGTTCTGTGCCTCAGTTTCAGGATAAAAAGCATCCATCCAGAGAGACTGAATCATGGAGTGACCTTAACAAAAGGCTTAGGTCAGTCTGACTGATGGAAACCAAACCAACAGACTTGCAGCTTAGCCATTTACAGTCAGATTACAATAAATAGCACTGTCTGTATTTAACCACTGTCTGAAGTGCCATGACTCATAGTCTGTTACAATGCTGAAGCACTAACTCTGTCTTTTTAGCTTTTCTAAAGCTGTCAATCGCCCATGCATGTATAGTAATGAATAGCACACACACGCACACACACACGTTTGTTTTTGTGAAAAGTGGGTACATTACATAGGTTTCCAATGATTTTGTACAGCACAAACCGTATTTTGTATTGCCCTAACCCCACCCTACCCCTAAACCCAACCATCACAGAAAACAGTGTACAGCTTTACTCTCTGAAATAAACTCATTCTGTGTGATTTATAAGCTTTTTGAGAAATGAGGACGTCAGCAATGTCCTCATATTTCACCTCCTTTTTGTAATACCTGTGTCATACCAATGTCATTATACAGATTTGTGTCCTGACATGTCACAAAAACACGTACACACACACACACACACACACACACACACACACACACACACACACACTTTCCTGTGTGAACCTCAAATAGACTTGAAGTTTGCCCATAAACCACAGATTCACAGCTAGCTGAAGCAATAATGGCAAAACCGAGACCTGAGCATTGTGACTCGCGCTGAATAATACATGTGATATGCGCAAGATGAAGCAGGTGACATTTATGCGCACAGATTGAAGAGAAATAAGAGGTGAGATTCCACTAAACATTGATTTGCATGTACTGTAGATGTTCACTTACAAAAGAGCACAAAGCAATTTTGGCCAAGGATTTGCAAAAGTACATATTAACCTAAACAATATCAGTAAACACAATATATCCTTATTTAAAAAAATAAATAAACAAAATTCAAAATCTTATTAATATTAATGTTTTCATATTGTTAATAAGGTTCAAATATCAATATTCATTCATTCATTCATTTTCTTTTCGACTTAGCCTATTTATTAATCTGGGGTTGCCACAGCGGTATGAACCGCCAACTTATCCAGCATATTTTTTACGCAGCGGATGCCCTTCCAGCTGCAACCCATCACTGGTAAACAAATATCAATATGTTGACATATATTAAATATGGATTTTTAAAATAAAAACACAAACACAGGCACACACATTCTCATTCTATTTATATAAATACTTATTTCTATATAATAACAATACAAATGTTTATATTTTAGTATATATGTATATCATTATAACATGGTAACATGATAGTTTTAATAGCTAATAACTTTTGCTTTTGCCATTGTGACAGTAGATAATATACTAGTTATTTTGCAAGATAGTAGTATTCAGCTTAAAGTGCAATTTAAAGGCTTAACTAGGTTAATTCAGCCTGATCTCAGGAGGAAACGTAACTATTTTACGTTTTGTCAGTTTAGTGGCTAATTCAGTCGTACGAAAACGTACGATTTTAAAAAGGAGATGTGGCTCCCAACCCTAAACCCAACCGTCATTGGGGGATAAGCAAATCGTACTAAATTGTACGAATGAGATCGTACAAATTCATACGAATTAGCCACTAAATCAAAAAGTTACGAATTGCTGAGAGATAGCATTGGTTAATTAGGCAAGTTCGGTTAATTAGGCAAGTCATTGAACAAGTTTGGTTAGTTTAAAGGACTATTAATATTGAATATAGCAGTTTAAGTTTAGTTTTGCCAAGATATAAAAAAATATTTCTTGCTCTGTTAAATATCACTTGGGAAATATTTTTAAAAAGAATTAAATGTCAAAGGAGGGCTAAACCTTTTGTCTTCAACTGTATGAAATGCATAAATAATAATAAAACATATTTGTTATTATTTAATTTAAATCTATATGTTTTTCATATATGTGTGAATTATTTTACAAAATACTACTACCACTAATAAAAATATTATTATTAATATTACTGTAAATAATGCTAATATTTAGCATTAAAATTAATAATTCATTCTACAAAATGATATTAGTATATACATTTTATATATATATATATATATATATATATATGTGCGTGTGTATGTATGTGTGTATATATATATATGTATTTTTTACTATGTTTTTGAAAAAGCAATAAAAATGTGACTAGCATTTTTAGCATCAGAAAAACAATGCATTTAAATTCAAAAGGAATTTATTGGAAAAAAATTACAAACTACAAAATTTCAACAAAATGTTATATTTTTTGCTTCTCCTGATCTTTCCTCTTTATTAAACTTTTATTTTATATTTTTCCCCAACATATTAAATTGGGTCTATTGTTATTCATTATATAGATCTTAATTTTTTTCTTAGATTAACTCCAGTTTTGTGTATATACAAATATATTATTGCGCATATATATACACGTGTGAAAGTTTATGCCACTAATTCATTTCCAACCAAAAGCCTGAATGTCACATTTATAATTCTACAAAGAATATATGTATAAGTATAAGTAGAATTCACTACAACTTTCATTTTTTAAATATATTTATTATCTGTTTTTTGTCCTGTCTCTGTAATTCTGTTGCACTGTAGAAGCTCTGTCACGAAAACAAATTCCTCGTATGTGTGAACATACCTGGCAATAAAGCTCTTTCTGATTCTGATTCTGATTCTGATAAGTCTGTCACAACAAACAGAAACATCAGCAGTGCAGTCCACACATATGAAGACTCACAAGCGAGAAAAGTAAAATGTCATGATACCACTAGAGAAACTCTTCCATCTGACAAGTTCACAAGAGCAAGTGAGAGAAAAAATGAGACATCGAAAGAACAAGAACAAACGACTGAAAGATTAATGCCACATAGACCAAACTTGTATAATTTCATACTTGAATTCTTAAAAGAACAATATACTGTAAGCTCAGTAAAAAGAAAATGGTTTGCACAGCACGAATCGGTTTCTTTTTCTCCGAGTCTGCAGCATGTCCTCTCATTAATGCATTGAGCGAGAGGCGCTTGAGAGGTTTCGATATAATGCAGGTGGGACTGCAGCTCTCCAGCAGCCCAGAGACACACAGACTTATAATCCATCTATCTCTCTCAGCCAGCCTGCCAGTGCAGAACCCAGTACTGACCCAATTGCACAGAAATTTACACGGCCTGATCCCTGTCCTCTGTCAAGGACTGGGTGAAAAAGACTCGAGAGGCATGACTGACTATGGGACCAAAAGACATGAAACACTGAAGTCTGAAACCAACTCGCATTAAACATACAAATTATGCACATAGCTTTTATGCATACTGTATATAAACAAACATGCAGACAAGAAAGTGTGGAAAGTTTTCAACTAGAGCATTCAGTGACTTTTCAACATGCAAAACTCAGTAAACTGTTAAATAAAACACCAAATCAAATCTGTATTCTAAGCAGTGAAGCTTATTAAACATCATTTAAATTCTCTTTGATGACTGGGGAGAAGCTGTTGCAACCTGCTTAAATCTGCAACTCCAGTTTAATTTCATTAAAGAGTTATAATTAAAACAGATTTCTTTGATTAATTAATAATCAAATCATTAAAGCTGGAGTGTAAAATGAGAGTTGTGTTACAAAGCTCTTGGTGTGGAGCAGTGAGGTGGCGCTGTCCTGTGCTGGTGGTGCTGAAACTAAACTACAAGCTTAGCAACTCAGAGTAGAGTAAAACATAGGAAATCTCTGATCATACAAACGAGAATATATACAGAAAGAATGCTAGTCGCTTCAAAGAAGACAGAAAATCTGGTTCATTGGTACTATATATATATAATAACCTGCCCTCCACATTCAGCTATGTTTTAGAAGAGATACAACTGTACAACACATTTAAATTCTTTATATTATTTAAAAGATTTTAAAATAATATGTCACCCTGGACCAAAAAAAAGTGTCACATTTTCTAAAATGAGGATAACTTAAAAGGTGAATAAATAATCTTTCCACTGATGTATGGTTTGTTAGGATAGGACAATAATTATCTGAAATCTGAACGTTCAAATATATCATAATACTGAAAAAATTGCCTTTAAAGTTGTTTAAGTAAAGTACTTAGCCATGCGCATTACTAATTCCAAATTTAGTTTTAATATATATTTTTTTATTTGTTTTTATTTATTTTTTACAAAATATCCCAATTGAACATGGTCTTTATTTAATATTCTAATCATTTGTGGCATAAAAGAAAAACCCATAATTTTTTTGAGCCAAACAATCTATTTTTGATTATTGACAAAAATATACCCATGCAACATAAGACTGATTTTGTGGTCCAGGCTCATGTATAGTTACATGTTTAATGTTCAGGTCATTTTGGATCTGAGAATGTATGAGTATGATTAGGTGTCAAAAATAATTAAAATGATCTATGACGTTAAATTGGGTGGCACGGTGGCGCAGTGGGTAGCGCTGTCACCTCACAGCAAGAAGGTCGCTGGGTCAGTTGGCATTTCTGTGTGGAGTTTGCATGTTCTCCCAGTGTTCGCGTGGGTTTTCTCCGGGTGCTCCGGTTTCCCCCACAAGTCTAAAGACATGCGCTATAGGTGAATTGGGTAAGCTAAAATTGTCCGTAGTGTATGTGTGTATGTCCTGGTCCTCCAGGTTGGGGGTTAAGTGTTGGGCTAATGACCACCCTTGTAAAAACTAGATGTTACGAAACACCAAGATGGTGCGGCTAAATATCAAGTTCGATATAAACAGCCCTGGGAGTAAGTAAGTATGACGTTAAATTAGTTTTAAAATGTAGTTATTAAATAGTAGTTATTATATAGTAGTAAAAAAGATTTCAGCTCTGTGACTAAATTTTCTTAGAAAACTTGTAAACCTATAGACGAAAATGCATGTAAAAATCTTTTGGAACATTTGGAAAATCTTTTTTCACATTCAAACAATTGCTGTTTAGAAACAAAATGTTTTTACCTGAAAAAAATATTTGTTATGGCTTTTTATAAAAGAATCATTCCTTGGGTCTATGGGCCCAACATTTTGAAGGCATTATGAGAGTTAAGTAGATTAAATGTATACATAAACTTTGTACTGGAAGTTGCAACATCTGTGCATAAATCACATTTTCATTAAAGCATCAAATATCATGGCAAGCCAGAAAAGTAAATGATGTTTTGCTTCACTTCTAACTGAACAAGTGCTATTACTCTGCTACAAAAATAAAAGCATGCATATAGTGAATAAGTAAACAGGCCTTATAAACCAAATTCTTAAATAATGCTCACCTTCCCAGTGGTAGGAAGAGTTTGTGTTCGTGTAAAAGTATCTTCTCCATGAATGCTGATCAGTTCAGCCTCTGCTGGCGGAAATGGCGAAGGGAAAACCACCATGTCGCTCTTCATTGTGTCTGAACTAAAACACACGTCATATTGCTGTGTAGATTTGGAGTAGGACCAGCTGCCGTCTGGATGTGTGTTGATCACTGGAGCGCCGTAC
>CAIGQV010018202.1:16903981-16914466 GCA_903798115.1 Danio jaintianensis
ATATATACATACATTATTATTATTATTTTTTTTTTAGGAGAAGAAATACCACAGAGGTGTATTAAATAAATTCTAATAATACTCTTTATTCTGTACAT
Source organism: Danio jaintianensis (assembly GCA_903798115.1). NCBI lineage: Eukaryota > Metazoa > Chordata > Actinopteri > Cypriniformes > Danionidae > Danio > Danio jaintianensis. The sequence goes on from CAIGQV010018202.1 coordinate 16,904,080, forward strand.
TTTGGAAACAAGAAGGATATAAAATTGGATAATATAACCTATATTCTCACCAGTGTGGGTAATTAAAACATCCATCTGTCAAACACTTTCAGAAAGTTTCTGAACACTGAAGACGTTTGTTAAAAAAAAAAAATCCATTAGAGTACTTTTAGGTGCTATTTGTTGTGGAATTTATGAAAGCAAGTCATATACAGCACATATGATCCAACTAAAATATACAGTGTGACCTACAGGTAAAAAAACAAAACGTTATAAATATCATTTGAAAAAATCATTTGTTATTATGGCGTCCTCTTGACGGGTATTGTTTGGCTTTTTCTTTTTGCCAAACGTTGAGAATGAGTTGTAGACTTCAATGTCCCCATTGTTAGCCAGTTTAAGTGTACAGAGTGTTGATGGAGTTCCAGGAATATAAACATTATGCTGATAGTCTGCTGATGGATGAACTGACTCCTGCTGGTTATATCGTGTCCATGAGCGATTTGGAAAACCCCCAGCCTTTGGTGAGGTCTTAAAATCTGTTGGAAATCACACACAAAAAAAGTTGGTTTAATCACTGGAAACCAATTTTAAAAGTTGGTGTTGTTTTCTGAGAATTCCTTTAAAGGGGATGTTTTATGCTCCCAAAAAATGTTACAAATCTCGAAATAAAGTTTCAGCTCAAAGATACCACACAGATCATTTATTATAGCTTGTCCAATCTGCTCCTATTTAGGTGTTGCGCTGTTTTTGTGTGTGTAGCTTTAAATGCAAATGCACTGTGGGCCTTTTTCTTATACTGTATAATAAATTACTTGTGCCTGAGAAGACAAAGACTTTTTGGGAATGCAGCCACTCAAGGCAATTCTCGGAGGTAATAATTCCAAAACACTTTGATGATGGATTTTCAGATATCAGAGGGATATCAGAATGACCAAACAATATTTCAGATTTTTTTGGATTGTGGTCAGTCTGCTGGTTTGTCAATTAATGCTGTCCCGTTGCACCTATTTTTGTTATTACATGAAAATAAAATCACGCAACTTTTTGAATGCACATGATGGAATTTATTTGGTAAATCAAAGTTTTTGCATATTTTTTGTTGTGCACATACGTTTTTAACGCATTTCCATCAAGAATTTTGTATGCTCATATTCCAAAATGCGCATAAAAATAGGTGGATGGAAACATAGATAACTTTGACCACATAACCCTTTCAGCAAGTTAGCAAGCACATTTAGAAAGGATATTTGAAAATATGAAGTGACATTCTTGTTTTGGATATGAAATTAGAGCAAGAATCATTTGTATCTTACAAAAACTCTAACTCTCATTGGTAAAACAGTTCAGCCTGAAATATATTTAGTGCAAACATATAACACTTTACCAACATTCTTAGCCACATTTCCATTAAAAATTTAATTCAGCCATAATGTCTACAGTGACTTGGATTCATGCATTTATTTATGAATAATGGGGATTTAAAAAAAGTTGTGGCTGGATTTTTACCATTATAGACTGGTTGTTTACGTACACTTTGAACCCACACCTGTGTTCAAACACCATATAACAGTGAATTTTGCATAACAGGACCTCTTTAAAATAAATGTTTTAGAGATGATAAATATTTTACCATGTATGTGATTCCCCCAGGTCCAGTACTGTGGGACAGAGGTGTAGGAGTAGTTGTCTGAGTCCTGGATCAGTCTGCGCTGCAATGTTCTACCTGTGTTTAATGGAGTATTACTAGAAAAACATAAACATGGACAGGTAAGAGGCTTTGTGAATGTGAGCAAAAGAGAGAGGGAGAAAGAGATGGAATCAGCTTTTACTTTAATCACCTTCTATACGTGTAATTCAGCTGGTTCTTGGTGAGCGTTCGGTCTCTGTTTGCCTGTTTGAACTGCAAAGCAAGAAAAAGGTTTAAAATATTTACTTTACTTACACATTAGAGGTTCAAGAATGTACTACAAACATAATGTCTATGCCAAAAGAGGAAATACCTCAGAATACATCAAAAACAGTCACTAATGCATTTTATTAATTCATCGCATTGTTGCAGTACACCTACCATATGGAGCAGTGACAACAATGCATTTGTTTATTTGATGGTTTATTTATGAACTGTGCATTAAGAATTTTAAGGCCTAGTTCACAGAATAAAAGAATAGGAGAAAGAAGCAAAGGTGAAATAGCACAATGAATCAAACAATATTGTTTGATCAGTTCTTTTCAGTGCTGTTCAGCACATGAATAATAATAATAATAATGATAGTTGTTGATATTGTTGTATCATTTTATTGTAATTATTTTATTTTAAATGTATGTGGTTTATAACTTAAAATCTTTTTTAATATTAATAAAAGTATCATTGTTATTGTTAATTTGATATAAATTTATATAAAATGACAATAATAATATTCATTCATTTATTTTCCTTCAGCTTAGTCTCTTATTTATCAGGGGTCGCCACAGCGGAATGAACCGCCAACTATTCCAGCATATGTTTTATGCAGCGGATGCCCTTTCAGACGTAACCCAGTACTGGGAAACACCCATACACTTTCGTATTCACATAGACACCCACACACTACAGCCAATTTAGTTCATCCAATTCACCTATAGCATGTCATTGGACTGTGGGGGAAACTGGAGCACCCGGAGGAAACCCACGCAAACACAGGGAGAATATGCAAACTCCACACAGAACTGCCAACTGGCCCAGCTGGGATTCAAACCAGCAGCCTTCTTGCTGTGAGGCGACAGTGCTAAGCACTGAGTCACCGTGCCACCCTACAATAATAATATTATTAATATAATTATTATTAATATGTTTTATTCATTCATTCATTTTCTTTTCAGCTTAGTCCCTTTATTAATCTGGGGTTGCCAGAGCGGAATGAACCACCAACTTATCCAGCATATGTTTTACGCAGCGGATGCCCTTACAGCCGCAACCCATCTCTGGGAAACATCCATACACACTCATTCACACACATACACTACGGTCAATTTTAGCATACCTAATTCACCTGTAGCGCATGTCTTTGGACTTGTGGGGGAAACCGGAGCACCCGGAGGAAACCCACGCGAACACAGGGAGAACAGGCAAACTCCACACAGAAATGCCAACCATTTCAGCCTAGGCTCGAACCAGCGACCTTTTTGCTGTGAGGCGATTGTGCTACCCACTGCGCCACCGCGTCGCCCTAATATGTTTTATTTTTTATTCAAATTGTTGAAATGTATTATAATTCAAAATCATTGCATTTTATTGTTTTATATGATTATTGTTATTATTGTATTATATATCATTATTTAATTAAATTTTTATTATATTGTATAAATTCTGGGGGTGACACGGTGGCTCAGTGGTTAGCACTGTCGCCTCACAGCAATAAGGTTACTGGTTCAAGTCCGGGCTGGGTCAGTTGTCATTTCTGTGTGGAGTTTGCATGTTCTCCCCGTGTTTGTGTGGGCTTCCTCCGGGTGCTCCGGTTTCCCCCACAGTCCAAAGACATGCTGTACAGGTGAATTGAATAAACTAAATTGGCAGTACTGTATGTGTGTGAATGAGTGTGTATGGATGTTTCCCAGTACTGGGTTGCAGCTGGAAGGGCATCTGCTGTGTAAAACATATGCTGGATGAGTTGGCGGTTCATTCCGCTGTGGCAACCCCTGATGAATAAAGAGACTAAACCGAAGGAAAATGAATGATTGATTGATTGATTGATTGATTGATTGATTACTTGCCTCGTTTGGGGAGGTCGTCCCATTCCTTGTAGTAATACTGTGGCTGCCCGAGCTCCAGGTCAGGGTTTTGTTTTCCATCTCCTTGATGTTGTTTCGAGAAGATGTTCCCATCGGACTACAGGGCTTGAGAAACATGAAGTCACTTTTCGACGACTCTGGAGTTAAACACATTTTATAGCAGTAGTTTTGACCTATTGGGTTGTTCGCGTTGAACTGATCCCGTTTAATGGATCCCGGTGATATGTGAATGTTCAGGTTCGACTTTTTAATGACTTCGCTCTCGGAGTCCTTGGTATGAAATCCACAGCACGAGTTTCCGTCCTTGCATCCCTTGATTGAAGCCAGGACAATAATAGCCACGAGAAATGTGAATGAAACTGCGCCCAGAGACACGATTAAATACAGCGTGAGGTTTGACCGGTAGTAAGGGCTGAGCGCGAGGTCACCAAAATCAGGCGAGGATTCTGGCGCACTGTCAACAACTGACAACATGATGGAGGCCGTGGCCGAGAGCGGCGGCTGACCGTTGTCCTTGACCAAAACCACCAGCCTGTGTCTCCTGGGGTCGTTGTCCGTCAGCCGGCGAATTGTCCTGATCTCTCCAGTGTACAAGGCAACGCTGAACAAACTAGCATCTGTAGCTTGGAGGACTTCATAAAACAGACGCGAGTTTTGCCCCGCGTCCGCGTCCATGGCGGTGATTTTCGCCACCAGGTATCCGCCGTCAACATATCGAGGGACAACCACAACCGCTGCAGTGTCGTTCTCGGGCATCGGGGACACAACGACCGGAGGGTTGTCATTCTGATCCAAAACAAACACGTTCACGGTTACATTCGCGCACAGAGGCGGGAAACCTGCGTCTCCTGCTTGAACCACGATTTGAAAGTTTCTGAGCTGCTCGTGGTCGAATGAGCGCAGCGCGTAAATGTTGCCGTTGTCTGAGTTGATGGACACGTAGGTGGACACTGGCATCCCGTGGATGTCGTTTTCCAGAATTGAATAGGATAAGTAGGAATTCTGGTCCGCGTCTGCGTCTTGCGCGGTGATTGTGCAGATAGATGCTCCTGGCGCGTTATTTTCGGTCAGGTAGACCGTGTAGGAGGGCTGCTTGAAACGCGGCGCGTTATCGTTGATATCTGACACTTGTACTAAAATAGTTTTCCGCGTAAAAAGAGGCGGTGAGCCCATATCACGCGCAGTAAGAGTGATGTTATACTCTGAAATGCTCTCTCTGTCCAGAAAATCGCATGTAACCAATGTGTAATAGTTTTTAAAAGAAGAATGAAGTTGAAAGGGGACGTGATGTGGAATTTCACAGTCCACATTCCCGTTTTCTCCAGAATCCTTATCCATGACGCTGATGACGGCGATCACTGTGCCGGGGGGCGCGTCTTCTTGGACAGGCGTAGATACAGATGTGAGAATCACTTCTGGAAGATTGTCGTTGACGTCTATGATGTTCACCATAACTTTGCAGTGCACCGCCACAGCAGACGGTCCCTTGTCTTTGGCTTGCACGTAAATCTCATGCATTCGTGCTTTTTCATAATCTATAAGTCCCTTTACTTTGATTTCTCCAGTCCGAGAGTCTACGCTGAACAGCTCGCGCACTCTCATCGGCGCGTGTCCGCTAAAAGAGTACGTGATCTCCCCGTTAGGTCCTTCATCGAGATCGGTGGCGTTAAGTTTTATTACGACTGTTCCTCGTGGTGCATTTTCAGCCAGCCTTACTTTATAAAAGTTCTGGTCGAACACAGGCGCGTTGTCGTTGGCATCCAGTACAGTTATGTTTATTTGCGCGGTGCCAGATCTCTCAGGCGAGCCCCCGTCCACCGCTGTAAGAACCATAAGGTGAGTTTTCTGCTGCTCCCGGTCCAGCGGGCTTTCTAGGATGAGTTCTGCGAATTTGCTCCCATCGCTTCGTGTTTGGACATCCAGGACAAAGTGTTCGTTTACGCTTAACAAATACGAGCGCAAAGAGTTGTCAGCGACATCCAGATCCTGCGCGCTTTCCAGCGGGAAGCGCGATCCAGGCGCGGCAGATTCTGAGATATCCAGGTTAAACTCGCTCCATGGAAAAACAGGAGAGTTGTCGTTGACGTCAAATATTTCAACTTCCACCCTATACAGTTCCAAAGGGTTTTCGATCACAACCTGCAGGTGGAATGAACAATATGGATTTTGTTCGCACAACTCTTCTCGATCGATTCTTTCATTGACAAACAAAACCCCGTTTTCTAAATTCACCTCTAAATATTGTCGTTTTGTGCCCGAGACTATTCTAAATCGTCGGACTGAGAGTTTATTAGTGTCTAGTCTCAGATCCTCCGCGATATTTCCAACAAATGCCCCGTGCTCCAGTTCCTCAGGGATCGTGTAACGAATCTGTGCCAGAACTACATCCATCAGAGATGCGATGAGCGCCAGGCAGGTTACCTGCCATGTCCACATCCACTTCTCCATTAAAACAGGCTCCTTTCTAACGCGCGCATTAAGATGAAAGGCCAAACAAAACACGCATAGTTATAGCTTCAAAAGGGTAGATAAATCCACCAAAAAGCACTAAAATCAGGAGAGAGAAAGACCACGCTATTGACAGTGGAGGGGTAAGTCCCTCGTACTTTAGCACAAGTGCGCGCGCGTTTGGCCAATGGCACGTGCGCAAGAGTGAGAGAGTGCGCGTGTGTTTGGACGAGGGAGACAGAAAGGGTGGAGGTAAACATTAAACACTGATTTTTATGCATTTTCCCCGTGTTCTCATTTGCATTGCATTTCTTATTACATTTAATATCATATTTTAATTAAAGATTAATGATTTTTCTCCCATTACGCACACCGAAACAAAATAAATAAATAAATACATAAATACATTTTATTAATATGTAATTTAAAAATAAAATTAACATTTGTCTGCTAGTTATCATATTTTTAAACAGTTACCATTCATACTGCAAACGTTTTTAACACCAAGTTTAAAGAACACTTAATACTATGAATGTAGTGTTTATATATTTAATAAATTAATCCAAAATTAATTTACCTTATATGAGGAATCTGAGGCAACAATAAAGCTGTCATTACAGTTTTACACTAAGCAACATAACCACAACACAAAATGATTGTAGTTTACACAGATGGTATCTTTTTTGGGGGGGGACTGACACAGAAGTCTCCAAAATATTGTTGATGTCTAAACAATTGGCCAAAATGCAAATAAGTTTCTATATTTTAGTTTTTAAAATTCAAATAATATTTTACATTTCAAATTTTCACAACACATGCAAATACAGAAGCGCTCTACAAATATCACAGACCACAGTTAAAATGTGTCAGGGGACCCCTAAAAATGAAGAATCTGTCCGCTTCCTATTTATTGTTTTTTAACATCCTGATCATATACGGGTCCTTGTTTACTTATTTATAGCCCTAATAATCTGATCAATTGGACATCTGATCAATTAACATTTAATCAAATGAAACTCTTGCTAACATGGCATTAAAATAAAGTTTCATTTAACATTAATTGAGCAATTTGTCATGCTAAAAATATGAAAACAACAAGGATATTACAATAACTAAAAACTCACCTCAGATAATACAGCATCTGTTGTCAGAATTTGTGTTAGCATGTTGACAAATTGTTAGCATTTTTCTATTTGCACATTTTCTTAGCTTGCAGTTTGTTTGAGCTCTCTCAGCTACTGTACAAACTACAATTTTTTATCAAAATTTGTGCTTGATTACCAGAGCACACAACAGACCTAAGTCAAAGACTTTAAGGTATTTCAGCATAATTAGTTTCTCTGTAATTCTAGCAGTCTTATCCCTTTCTCATTCCTCCTGCCTTCCCTGACAAGTAAAGAAATTCTGTTTTAAATAAGCACCAAACACAATCTGTCTGTGGAATGAAACAGCAGCAGATGGCATGATCTTCCAAGGGCTCGTGCTCTTTTTAATTAATGTAGTGGGGATTAAAGGGCCGCCAGTCCGGATCATTAGTGAACAGTGGTATTAAAAGGTTTTGTGAGGCATAATCCAGCTGTTCGCGAATGGTTGAACAGCAGACTACAGGGTTCCTATGATATTTTCCTGCTTTCCATTACCTTAAGTGCATACTAAATGGCATAGAGCCGAGTCGGAAATAAAGCAACTTAAATCGACCCACCAAACAAACACATTTACTCTCATTAATGGCCAAAAAGAGGGCACGGACGTGGAGTGGTGTGGTGTAAACAGTTCTTCACGTTTATTGTCATTTAAGTCTAGTGGAGTGAAGTTTTGGGTCAGTTTTAAGAAAGGCAAGTAAAATTAAACTTTAAAAAAAACAAAAAAAAAAACAGTAAATATGGATTACTATGATATATGATGGGCGACATGATGGCTCAGTGGTTACAATTGTCGCCTAACAGCAAGAAGGTCGCTGGTTCGAGTCCTGGCTGGGTCAGTTGGCATTTCTGTGTGGAGTTTGCATGTTCTCCCTGTGTTCGCGTGGGTTTCCTCCGGGTGCTCCGGTTTCCTCCACAGTCCAAAGACATGCGGTACAGGTGAATTGAATGAACTAAATTGGCAGTATACTGTATGTGTGTGAATGAGTGTGTATGGATGTTTCCCAGTACTGGGTTGTGGCTGGAAGGGCATCCGCTGTGTAAAACATATGCTGGATAAGTTGGCGGTTCATTCTGCCGTGGCAACCCCTGATGAATAAAGGGACTAAGCCGAAGGAAAATTAATGCATAAATGATATATAATAATTAATTATTGTAAGCTATTCATATTTTGTCAATGTACCATCCTACAGATTCCGACCAAAGTGTTACGCTTGCAAGGATTACCTTCTCAAGCGAATGCGAGTTCACTTCAACAAACTTTTCATGGTTCATTAAACATCTGAATATGCTGATAAGGACTGACATTATATAAACAATGCTTAAAAGAAGGGGGATAAAAAAATAATTATCGGACTAATTAACCACCTTTCTTTGCACTCATTTTAGGACATTTTAATACTGCAAAAATGTAGTCTCTGTGCTCATGACAAACACCTATTCTAAATTCTAGTATGGTCAAAATACAGAGAGGTACAACACAATGTAGGGATAAAAAAATTTTTTTGTTGTTGTTGTTGTTGTTGTTAAATGAACCCACCCCCCACCAATTTTCAGGTGTCATGTGGTCCAGACATTAGACTGCCACTAATTAAAGGCTCATTTTCCTTCTATCTCTGAATTGATTTTACCAGAGTGGTTTAATGATTTTAAATTAGTCTGCAGCCTACATTAGCCTTCTGTGAACTCCATAAATGCGGATTGACCTACAACAGTATTAGGCTACACAACCGACCCACTGTTTCTAATCCAAATAGTCTAAGTCTACTGAAATGAGCTGGACAATTTAAAAAAAAGATCAGTAAAGATATTTGTAATTTCACCTCTAAACATTCCATACTAGATAAATAAAAATGTGTGTAAATTATTGAATATATATATATATATATATATATATATATATATATATATATATATAGGATTTTTATTTTATTACATTTATTTTTTTACATTTATTCATTATGTTCGAATGAACGTAAATAAAACAAACATTGTTGCAGTGCAATATTATTTCAGTTTTTCTACTTTACATTATTCACATTTTCAATGTACTCCTTGTCATTTCTTTGTAATTAGTTGAAAAATTTACTAGCTTATTAGGAGTGACAACTGTACTGCATTTTTTTTACAAAATGAGTGGAATCATATTTCTACACAAGTTTTTACAATCCATATGTCTTTTCATAATTATATGTGTTCGTTAACTTAGATATCTGATCAGCCAATCACATGTCTCAGACAAATCTCAGTTCAAACTGAGCACGAAAGGTCATTTTGAAAATCGTGTGGTTGTTGGTGCCAGATGGGCTGGTCTGAGTATCTCAGAAACTGCTAATCTAGTGGGATTTTCACACACAGCTATTTTTAGTGTTTACAGAAAATTATCTGAAAAAGAGAAAATATCCAGTAAGCAGCCGTTCAGTGGACAAAAATGCCTTGAGGTCAGAAGAGAACATCCAAACTGGTTCAAGCTGATAGAAATACAACAGTAACACAAATGAACCACACTGTAAAAAAAAATCAGTTAATTAATTTTTCATTATTTATGGTTATGTATTCCATCATGGGACTATCATCTCAGTTCTGTTAACTTTTCAATTCTTGTGATAGCCACTTCCAGCTGGATATTTCACTGTAAAAAGCAATTGGTTACTTTCTTTAAAAAGTGAGTAAACCAGCCCAATTTCACAGGGAAACATAACTATTTACATATTGTAAGAAAAGTGGCTAATTTGTTACGATTTCGTTTGTATGAAAAGGAACCATTTTTAAAAGGATGCATGCCCCAAACCCATAGCCTTACCTCATTCGGGGATGATCAAACTAAAATGTACTAATGAAACAAATTAATACGAATTAGCCACTAAATCAAACAGTTACGAATTGCTGTGAGATTGCATTGAATAAATCCCTTGCTTTAAAACTGTTGGAGCTGTTAAGCTGACTTAATTTTTATAATTATGCATGCAGTTAATTTAATTAGTAGTTTTAAGGCAACTGGTTTACTTACTTTGTTTTAAAGTAAACAAATTACTTTTTACAGTGTG
>CAIGQV010018202.1:16914476-16938265 GCA_903798115.1 Danio jaintianensis
AGCAACTTTGGCATGAGCAGAAACTACAAATTCACACACTGTAAAAATGCTGGATTCCAAACTTACTTTGTGTTAACTTATTAGTTTTTACAAATTGAAGTAGATTGAACATAAGACAATTAAGTTGTCCCCCCCCCCCCAAAGAACTCAAGAATGGTGTTGTTTCAAGTAGTTTGAACAAAAAGCAAACGTCAAATTTTTGAGTGCATCATGGACATCCAAATAATAAATCTGCAGAAACTACTCTGTAAAAAGCAGTTCGTTGACATAAATTTTTTAAAAAGTGAGTAAACTCCTTGCCTTAAAATTAAGTAAAGGAACAATGTGCATAATTTAAAAAAAAATCAGTAAACTTAACAGTTCCAAGTTATAATGGGTTTACTGACTTTTCAAAAGTAACTAATGGTTTTTTATGGTGTATGTAATTCTGTCATGTCAGCGTATGCCAAAATCTCAGAGCAATGTTTCCAGCACCTTGTCACATCTATGCTATTAAGAAATAACGCAGTTCTTTACAAAGCCTTTATAAAAAGTGTTTATAACAGATGAAATGAGGAATATGCACAAACCTATAGTGCTTTGGAAGCTCTAAATTCATGAACGGGAGCATGGCTCTGACTACAGATGTAGACCTAGATCTTAATTGCACCTTCGTGAAGTGCCACGGGGTGGAGGCAGAGGCTTCTGCTAATTACCCCAATCCTCCCTGTGGGCCCGAGGCAGCCAATGAGGAGAATAATGTGTAGATTTCCTTTACGCATCAAATCTCCCCTCCCCCCCCCCCCCCCCCCCCCCACACACACACACACACTGTCAGTTTGAGATTGGGCAAAACGCCACAGACTTTGAGAATTGAGAATGTCAATAATGCCACAGGAATGTGGGCACTGCCCTCACCTCCACCTCAGTTTCTCTCACACACATACAGGGCTCTCCACTAATTTTGGCACCATTGGTAGATTTGAGTAAAGAATGCTTTAAAAATGTTTTTACTGTTTAACCATTCAATCCTTTGCTCAAAAAATATTAACACACATACACACATAAAACAATGCTGTCACTGAGAACAACAATTGTAAGCAAGGTATTTAAAGAGAAATCTTTGTTATATATGTGGACCACAAAATGTTGCACAGGCATGTTTGTGGGAACAGCCAAAAATACACTGTATGATTCAAAATTATTGATTTTTAAATGGCCAAAATCATTAGAATATTGTGTAAAGATCGTGTTTCATGGAGAGAATGTTGTACATTTTCTTCTGTAAACGGATGAACAAATAATTCTTGATTAGTAATATGCATTGCTAAGCACTTCATTTAGACATTTTTAAATGTGATGTTCTCAGTTTTTTGGATTTTGTTCATCCTTCAAATTACAGATTTTCAAATAGCTGAATATCAGCCAAATATTGTCCAATCCTAACAAACAAACAATTTTCAAAAAATGGACATTTATATACATAGATTTTTTTCCATTGAATGGCAGCCCTATAAATTAATTTGAGCTAAAAAAAATTTTTTTTTGATTTGGATACATTTTCTTGGATACATTTTCTTTAGTACATAAGAGTTATAAATATAATCTAACACATTGGCAAAACTCACACAAGTTATTCATCACAATGGGGAAAAAAACAAAGAATAGAGCATTGACTTGCTGCAGAATGGTTTGTGTGGCCAAAAAAACTGCAAAAAACACAGTTGAAGAAATACAGAAGTTACTTGGGAGTCCGACATCACATGTCACCACAAATTGTTTGAAAATGTTTAAAGATCAAAGTGTCTACTCTTATCCAAAAACAAACTTGTGTCTAAACTTTTTTCTGTTACAATTTTAGCAAAACAACAAAAGGTTTTATTCATTAAATAAGTCATAATTTTTATATTTCACACATTTAAAAAATAATCAAATTTAGGAGTTACTTTTTAAATTTATGAACGAATTAATGAGTGAGAAGCCGTAGTTTGAAAAATACTAGGGGAAAAACGCGTTTGTCAACAATGTCAACAGTTAAAAACCACTGAAAGATTAGTACAGATTCTTCTTAGTAAAGCACTTCTCTACATGTCCAAGCGGGGGCAGCAGCACTGCTCATGACAGAAGCTTTTTATTCTAAGTGAAAACAGATGAAGCACGTGGCAAACAGCCACATGTAATGCATTTAAATCAGATTCCGCTCTCAAAAATGTTTTAAGGCTAAATGACTATCATAGACTTGTAGTGTAACCCTAACCACAAACAGCCAAATCCTACATAAAATCAGCCTCTAACTAAACTAATCCCATTTATTTTTATTTTAGGATAGGCTATGTAGAAATGCTGGTTATATGGAGGAAAGAGAATTTAATATCATAAATAGGTACAGATAGATAAATAAATCCACTATCCTGATCTGCTTTATTACAGATTAGACAGCGTAGATTCACTAATCCTCTAATGACAGGCGTCTAAATAGTTGGATGAGTTTATGAATCATATCTGTTTTGATTTTCACAGCTATTGTAAATCAGAATAACACGTACCTGGAGTTCTCAGAATCCCCGCTTTTATCTCACATCTGCTGACACTTTCACAAAATACTTGAACATCTCTCTGAACATTGTTTAATGGCTTTAAAATACATTCTCTTTGAACACTAAATCTCTATAATGTGCTGGAGAACAATATGGACAACCTTAAGAAGACCCTGCAGACAAAAAAACAACAACATTGATTTTAAATGCACCTCTCAATTTTGAGCATTTTTGAGTGTTTTTTTATTTGTCTAAAACATACCAAATTTTTAAGTGTTTCCTTTTCTAAACGTTATCAAATTGTGACTAATTTCAATTATAATACAGTGTATTTTCTCAAAACAAAATGTTCTCCTGCACTGATCTATACATTTCAGCAGCTCTTAAACACACGAAACCCTCTTTTATTCATATTTATATTCTGAAGGTTTTTAGAGGAATAGTTTCATACATTATGACAGGTTACTGCTGAAGACAAAATGATTAGTCCTGTGATATATTTATTTATTAGTTTTTTTTTTTATTATAAACATAATATTTCAAATACATTTCCAATAGATAATTTCTTTTGTCTTTGCCACAAGGACAGTACATATTCTACAATTTTTTTGCAAGATACTAGACACCGCTATTCAACCTAGTGCAATTAAAAGGCTTAAGGTTCATTTGATTAACTAGACAAATTAGGTTAATTAGCCAAGTTATTGGAAAACAGTGGTCTGTTCTGCAGCCAATATATAAAAAGGCTAATAATATTGACCTTAAATTTGTAATAATAATAATTATATATATATATATATATATATATATATATATATATAATTAAACTTTCTCTTCGAAATACTGTGGGGAAAAATACTGTTAAACAACTTTTTGTGCTAAAACAATAATGCAAATGATTGCATATTTGATTAAACACTAAATATTTAAACAACATTTAGAAAACCTGAAATATAAAAAAATGCAATTCTTAATCAACTGGGGAATTATGCTGTTAACTCTGTTAATTTATTACCCTGTTCATTGCATTAGGAGCTGAAGTGTGCATGTAGCCCATCTGCAGGTGGAGCACAGGAGGTGTGAGTTGGGCTTTGACCTTGACAGGGTTCACGGTGTGTATGTGTCCATCCGCAGGGGTGTGCACGTGTGTCCTCCCAACATCTGTCAAATGCATTATTTCATTATGAAGTCTTTCACAACAACTTCTGTACCTGCAGCACACCTACACTCATGCTTTATTAAAATGCATTCTTTGTAGAACACATGAGAGATGTTGCATATCAACTGGTTCGTATTATCTGTTTAGAGATAGAAAGAGCACCAGTAAGTTTTGATTATGTATAAAGTTTAGATTTTTTTGCTGATTACAATTGTTATTACTATTAATTTGTTTTACAAGAAAATAAACTAAATTACATCAAGACACGAATAGCACGTTGATGAACAAGAAAACGGCTAAAAACATGCATAATAAAATCAACATTAAAAAAACTATTTGTTTTTATCATTTGTTTTCATTGTTTTTAATGGTGATGATGATTATAATTTTCAGCATCATCATCTCACTAATAATACATTTTATTGAGAGAAATAAATTCCATTTTTTTAGTTATATAATTTTATTTAATTATTATATTATTTTAATTTATTATTATTAATTTACTTATTGTAATTATTATTTTGTTATTACTATTTCTTTTGTTTTGTTAATAATAATAATTTATAATTTCATTTATAGGCTAAATTCCAAACACAGTTTTCCTATGGATTTCACAAGACATGTAATGCACCTGTTCGTTTTGTTTGTGTTTATCCATCTCCTATTTCCCCTCAGCTCTCATTCCCTCTGAATTCAGGTCAGTTAATCCTTCAGAGTCAATGTTGTTGCTCAAACAGCGGCATAAACCACCAGGTTAAAACAACAGCTCCCCAAAATACACACACAGACCCTGTAGAAGAGCGTGTTTGAGGCACCTGGCAGCCGCGCAGCTCTTGCAAAACTTGACGATAATGCAACCCAACATTCCAGCATCAGAACAGCGCTAACAAAAAAGCAGGCTCATTGCAAGACAAGTCATTTTTTCCTTATTTTCCAGCATATGTGTGCGTGTTTATTTGCCAGAAGCCCAAAGGTCAGTGATGTTGTAGTGAATTAGCAGTGAGTGACAGCTGGCTCGCATGGCTGACAGATTTGAGGAATTCGGGCAGTCCGGCATGAATGTTAAACACTTTTTCCACAAAGCTCAAAAGAACAGTTCTACCTATTAGCAATTCAAACGCTCGCTCTCTCTCTCTCTCTCTCTCTCTCTCTCTCTCTCTCTCTCTCTCTCTCTCTCTCTCTCTCTCTCTCTCTCTCTCTCTCTCACACACACACACACACACACACACACACACACACACACACACACACACACACACACACACACATACACTCTTGTTCCACTACTTACACAAACGGTTAGATCTGGATTGACTGAGTTGTTTTAGGCAGCTCTAATGTTATTTACATCGACATATTGCTGGCGGATTGGATTAATTAGACGTTGGAAGTATGATATGACGATACGATTTTCTTTTAACCAAAACATGCAGATAAAAAAAAGTGTGTCTACATGAGTAGGTCTATGTGTTTGTGGTTACAAGAAACCTGTGGTCGGCAAACTGAAACAAATGCAGAGAGGAGGTAGAGAATGTATATGGCAAGCTGTTTTATCATTTCATCAATAAATTGATGGAAAAATATTTATACCTGTACCTATTCATTATACAGTTTACTGCTTAATCATTAGATACTAGTATGTATTTAATTAGTGACCAGTAAATGGTATTGCTACAAGTGGAGTATCTTTGTTATTGACTTACTTAGAGCTACTGGATTTACAACATGTCAGTTCATCAGCTTCTCCCAAAGACAGTACACGAAATAAGTATCTGGTAGAAGAGTAGAGTAAATGTTCCTAAACAGTGTGAATAAAGCACATAATCAGATTATGTTTAAAAGTAATCATTGTTTCCATAGACAGCAGCATGTATTTTATAAACCATGAATGTTATGTAAAAGGAATAATAATAATTAATGTCTGAAATCTAAAATAAATGTTATTTGTTTGAAAACACTGATAAACTGTGATTTATGACGATGCCATGTGCATCTTTCTCTGGCTCAGCACCAGTCATCGCAGCAAGCAGATTTGAATTTAGCAGCTGGTCATGTGACACACTGAATGTTCTAATCACACCAATGTGATCATATGCTGAAGGGACCAGCCTAGACTGATCACACCAATATCAACATATGCATAAATGGGATAAAAGATAAAATAGATCAAATAGAAAAGATAATGACAGCTAAAAAATTTGTGATAGTTTTAAAGATATGCTATATAGATGAAACGTTAAAACAGCTTGCCATAGAGAATGTCCATTACCATCCTTGCAGTTCAGTGGCTGCGGTCATGAGTTCTCGCCAGCACACAGAGAGAGCAGACCTGTGGTTTTAACCCAGCCAGAAGGAGGGAAAGGAGACGGAGGGAGGGAAGGGGAGCCCAGTGTTGACAGCTCATGATGTTCTACACTGCAAATGCGAGCAAGAGCGGCTTAATAAGCCGGAGAACCAGGAAAGAGTCCAGAGATGACAATGCAGTGTATGTAAGGGCATAGGGAAGCTGAAAAGAGGACTTGTGAAAGCACCCAAAACATGCAAGGTATTTTGAAGGCGTTTTAGGGGAAGAATCATCAGTGTGAAAAAGATGCAACTATGTTAAGAGGTAGTGATTTTTGTTAGATTTTGTATGCAAACATTCAATTTGTAACAAACAATTACTTTCAAAATCATCTGAAGTACCACTGCCATTTCTGATACAGCTCAGAGACACTACAAGTTATCCACCATTTTGCTGAAACATAAAATAGCTAGCTAATAGTTACTTTCCATAAAATAGTGATAGCTAATAAGAAAACCTTATTTAGAAATTTGGAAAAAGTAACTATTTAGTAAAAGTAACAAAAGTATGCACCACTATAACTTGGTGCCAAAAAGGTAACATATTTACAAGGACAACTAATAACAATTCTGAGCCCAAACTTGCAATAGAAGACCTTTCTGTATTCCCTGGAGAACCTTTCAGTGGAATGCATTTGGGATGCAACCACCAGTGTGATGACATCTATAGAAGCTGAAAAATGTAGTGATTTAGAATAATGCTAATATTTTACAAGGTAGAGATTTTCTATGAATTCACACAATGTAATTTGTATGCAAACATGCAAACACATTTGTTAACTCTCAAAATGTTGGCCTATCATCACTAAACCTATTCTGTGAGCTGCATGCAGATTCTGTGAAAACATAACAAATGGGATTGTAAAAATTCATAAACATTTGCCAAAACATAGTTATAATTTGCCACAAGAGCGTATTGACCAGTCTGTAAATATTAATCATATAGAAGTTGTCAAAGCAATGAAATAGAAAAAAAAACTGTTTTTTGTTTCCCAATGTGAACATTCCTTAAACCATTTTTCCCTGCGTAAAGAATATTTTAACAATCTGAAGAAGTTTTTTTCTTTTTTAAAGAGGTTTTTAAAGGATCAGTGCCAAAAGAGAACCTTTACGAGCCAAACAGCATGTGTTTCTGTTACCTACAGTGACCTCCTTTCCTTCCCTGTCATTCCCCAATCATTTTTCCATGGCTCTATCCCTTTCTTTTCACACTTCACTCCCTTTTACACCTTCTTCTTCCTCCGCGACTTCGGTTTGCCTTCGCTTCCCCTTCCTCCCCGGCCTGCTAATCTATTCCAGAAGAAAGGCTACCATGGAGAACGCATAACAAGTGCTCATACTTCAGCACGGGCCAAAAGAGAAATAACACAGAGAAGGAAAAATGGGAGTGGGGTACAGACAGGCAGAAGGAGGAGAGAAAGTGTTTATTCAAACTCAAAGCTGACTCCTTTGTTGTGGTAGGGACCTGTCTTATATTAGAAGTCTGAACTCCCTTCAAAGTCTGGAAAGATGGAAAATGAGCCAAAAGGAAGAGAAAGAGCGAGACAGAAGGAGACGAACAGAAGGAGAAACTCCTATTTTGTCTGAGACCAGTAGAATTGGACATGAGAAATAAGAGGAGGATGAAAAAGAAATTGGAAGGGGAGAGAGCAACTCCATTGAGAGAAGAGATGAAGTATGCTTGCTTCTGGACACGTTCAAACCATTCAGACGGAGCTTTGAATGAGAATTTCGTTTCAAATATTGATATTCATAAGCACTTTCAGATCACGTGGTTTGTTTTGATCTTCTGGGGAAAAAAAATATGTTTTTAAAAAAGTCTGGGTTACATGGAGGCAATTAATTGAGGCGAATCAAACGGTCTCATCAGAAAACAAGTATTTTACAAAGCATCAGTTGCGTATGAATTCATGAAAGTCCCCCTCTAAACCTCACCATTTCAATATATAGTCATTATATGTGGCTTAATATAAATTACACTAAAATATGCTCAAAATCTAATAAAAGTTTGCATTTATTTATTTAGCAAACACTTTTATATAAAGCAACTTACAAATGAGAAAAATACTCTCTAAAAAATGTGGGATTATTTAAACCCGATTTGGCTAAATGTTGGGTTAGATTTGATCCTATAATAAAAAAGAAGTTGATTTTGTCCATATTTTACCTCCGAAAAGTGGGTTGAAATAACCCAGCATTTTTTAGAGTGTAGAAGCAAATAAAATCAACAAAAGAGCAACAATATTTAGGTGCTGTGACAAGTCACATGAGGTGTATAATTACTTATTTTATTTTACTTAATTTCAAATATAAATAAAAACATTTTGAACACATTGGTAGAACCCAACTTCTTTAACATTTCATTTTAAACCTCAATTTAATCCAATATTTGGGTTAGTCCTTTTCTCAATTAAATTTGGGTTGACATTTCCCCCCAAAAAGGGGGAAAATATACTATTGGTGCTTGATATTGACACCTGTCAACCCACTAAACGTGGATGGCTTTCAGCAGTGGCGTGTCAACAAATCACACCCATTTCCCCCTATATTTATTATTATTATCTATTGTCTATTCATTTTAATATTACTGTTGTATTTAACTTTACTACCATAAATATCTGCATCTCTGCAGCCTGTCTGTACTTTCTGCACTGGAAGCTCCAAGACAAATTCCCAGTGTACGTAAGCAAACTTGGGAACAAAGCATTTCCATTTTTCTTCATTCTTCTAGACCAGGGATGCCCAAACTCGGTGGTGGAGGGACAGTGTCCTAGCCGGCAGCTAGCTCTCTGCAACTCTCACACGGTCGCCCACTAAAGCTAAGCAGGGCTGCGCCTGGTCAGTAGACCACATGGGAAAGCTAGGTTGCTGCCGGAAGTGGTGTTAGTGAGGCCAACAGGGGGTGCTCAACGTGTGGGTCCTAACGTCCCAGTATATTGACTCTATACTGCTCAGTGAGCGCTGTCTTTCGGATGAGACGTTAAACCGAGGTCCTGACTCTCTGTGGTCATAAAAAATCCCAGGATGTCCTTCGAAAAAGAGTGGGGGTTTCGCGGTTGGCATCCTGGCCAAATCTGCCCACTGGCCTCTGTCCATCATGGCCTCCTAACCATCCCCATATCATAATTGGCTTCATCACTTTTTCTCCTCTCCACCAATCAGCTGGTGTGTGGTGTGCGGTCTGGCGCAACATGGCTGCCGTCGCGTCATCCAGGTGGTGGATGAGGAGATCCCCTATTGTGTAAAGCGCTTTGAGTTTCTAGAAAAGCGCTATATAAATGTAAGGAATTATTATTATTATTGTCCTGCAAAGTTTTGTTCCAACCCCAACACACCTGGCTAGCTAATCAAGCTCTTACAAGGCAGGTGTGTTGATGTGTTGACACCGGCCCTCCAGGACCAAGTTTAGACACCCCTGTTCTAGACACTTTGGTATGTTACAATTTATGGAACAGGGCTTGACATTATACTTTTTCTTGACAAGTTTTTCAATGAGAACTTGACAAGCAATTGTTCTTGCCTGACTGGACAAGTAACCTAAAACTTAATATGAAAAGCCCCCTGATTTTCTGTGAAAATGAATCTGATGTTCACTTGAGAACAAACCTAATGAAATCAGTCAAATTAATGACTTACACATTAAAACAGTGACTTGCTGCCATCTACTGACACTTCTTTTCTTTTCTTTTATTTATTTATTTTTTAAATGGACTCTATTAAACATGATGTAATATAAGTTGCATGTGTCCCCAGAATGTGTCTGTAAAGTTTCAGCTCAAAATATGTCACGGATCATTTATTACACCATGCTGAAATTTAGTCGAAGCAACAATATGCTGATTTTGTCTTTTTAATGTTAAGCATAACTGACTACCTTCTTCAGCATAAAGTTTAATTCAGTTTTTCAACTTTGTCACATGACAATGCAATGCCATAAACCCTAAAAGCTTACTTTCAAAACTATTGCTTTACAGCTCAAATGGCTCACAAGTTGTAACAGCAGAATTCATTTAAGTTTATTATTTTCTTATTGTAAGCTTGACATAATTTGATTTTACCACAGTGTAAATAATTTTTTGTAGGGTCTGTGATCATGTGGCAATCAACACAAATATTCCTTTAAGAAAAGTAAAACAGAACATATTAAAATTCAAAGAGCTCTGAAAGTAAGTGCATTTGATACCTTTCACATGAAGATCTCTGGACTTCATCTAAAAATTGAATCTGGGTGGAGGGCCTGAAGTCCAGACACTGAAAGACAAAGAGCAGAGAAAATGCTGGTACAAAAGGTTATACAATCAGACCAGTGAGCGCGATCCAGTCAACCTTCATAACTAGCTGTTCACACACCCGGGTTTGTATACATTAAACATCATGATCATTATGACCCACTAATTGCTCAATGCTCTCCAGTGGAGCTGAAACATCAGACCGTTACCCCAATCAAAAATGTTTGTTGTCTCTGGAAATGTTGGGATTTTTAAGGTGAGAAGAAATGAGTTATGGTATTTTGGAAACGTGACACGGCTCATTTAGGATGTTCAAAACCTCCAAGCGGGCCGTGACCTGTCTAGCTACCCGCTAATTTACATCTCTCTCCTTCTTGCTCCTCCTGGATGGGGCACAGGGGTGCTGGGGCAAATAAAGGGGGGTGGAGGAGCATGCAGAGCTGGCGCTTGTTGGCTGACCCGGGTGTCTGCGGTTCTGTCGTGGTCAGAGGAGGGGGGAGAGAGGGCGGTGTTTCTGAAATCCCTGTGAAATGTTCATTTTGGAACGACTTGTTGCTTACATACCTCTTTCACACCCTCACTTCTATTTTGAAGTGCTCAAATATGGACTAATATTGCTTTTTCAGGTTTAATAAAAATCTTGTTTTTAAAGTAAGTGTTTGTTAGGGTTTTTATTTGTTCTGATTGTACCAGTGGTTTTTGTACTGACATCTATTGGTGTGGATGCATGAAGTTTGTTTGCTTGTTTATCTTTACCATTTTTTTTTATCATATACTCTTAAAATGAATATTAGAGATCTATTTTTTTGGCTTGTGTTACCCTGCATGTTTCATCATTCCAGAATGAGCTATTTATGATTTTCTTTAGTGTGTGTTTATTATGTTTAAATTGTTTGGATTGCGTTTCCCAGTACTGGGTTGCGGCTGGAAGGGCATCCGCTGTGGCGACCCCTGACAAATAAGAGACTAAGCCGAAGGAAAATGAATGAATGAATGAATGTTTGGATTGCTTGTTTTGCTTAAATGTATTTTATTGATGTAAATCGCTTGATTAAAAATACGTTCATTTTCTCCAGTTTAAAAATGTTTAAAAATAACCCGCTCTTGAGATGATAATCAACTATAAATGCTTTTGTTTAACCTATATGTTCACATTCCGTTTTTTATGCAGAAAAACTGCATTACCCATGATGCTGTACAGAAATTCCAACAATCATAGAGTTGCAGTGAGGAAATAGTAGAAAAAGCAGATGTTTAGCTCCGCCTACTTGTGGGATTGCTTTTTCCCGCTTATTACCACTGTTAAAAGGATAGTTCATCAAAAAGTTTAAATAAAATAAACCTTAATTGATTACAGTGCTTTATGGGTTATTTTTTTTTTCTTCTGTTCAACACACACATAAAGAAATTCTGAACAATGCTGAAAACCGATTGACATTCGCCATTTACATCAATAGTAGAAAAAAAAATCCCTTTTTAAAAAATTAAAATACGTTACGTTCCATAATTGTTTTAAATGTCTTTGTGTTCAGTAGAAGAAAGACAATTTTGAAACAGTCTGGGGTGAATAATTACTGACTGAATAATCATTTTTGGGTGAACCATGGCGTTAAAAAAGTATTGTAGCTTAGTGTTTTTCCAGTGTTCATATATTGATTTGGTACAAATTAAATAAACAATATAATTTTACAATTAAAATTCTCGTTGCTCTATGCTTTGATTAATGACTTACAACGCGTTAACTTTAGAAAAACTTACTGCATGACTGCAACGTGATGTCAACATGGTGTCCACCAAGAGGGGGCGCCCGCTCCGTACAAAATACAACTGCATTTTTTTCTTCAAAACTGAAGGACTGGAATATTTAAAGCACGATGCATTTCTCAAAGCACTGTTAACTTCGTATAATTACCAAAAACACGTCTGAATGCATCTTTCAAACGGGACGTCTAACTTTGACGGTTCTTCAAAAAAAAAAAAAAAAAGGAAGATTTCGGTTAATGCTAAATCACTTTTCGTTCACCTCTCCACCTTAGTGATGATGACAAGTCAGCTCGAAACACTGTCCCATCATCCTCATCATCATCCTGCCCCTGCGCGCACCCCGCCCATCTCCGTTCCACTTCAGCTGCGCTTCCTTCTCATTCAGCAAACGCACTGTCCTGTGGCGAGAGAGGGGTCCTTTCCACCCCACAGCCGAACAAAAGAAGCCTGGAAAAGGAGAAAATCAAGCAAAGACTTCTTAAAGGCCAAAGAGGACCCCCGATTTCTGCGTTCTTGTGCGAAAACAGCAGCGTTCTTGAGGATATTTGAAGAAACAAGACTGCTTTCTGATCTCCATCTATTGTCGGGAGTGTCATCGGGGTCACGCAGGAGGATGACCCGTTTTTCACCTGTCCTTCTTTGGTGTTCATCTAAACAGGTTTACTCTCTCTGAGGAGATCCTCCAAACACGCGCTCAGATGCTCTCTTGGGTCTGTGTCCGCTTCTGGCTCCAGGTTTTCAGAGCATCGCCTCAGAGGTCTCACTGTCCGGGCTGATTGAACCGCTGGAGCTCGCGATGCGGTCCGTCCTGTGGTCTGCTGTCGTGCTGTAAGTTTCACGTGGACCCGCCGTTCACGGAGTCTCCGTCTGCCGTTTTGGCCAGTCTGACAGGGTTTGTTGTGGGTCAGAAAGGGAGAGTCAGCGGATGCTGGGTTCACATTAGAATATAAGGCCACCCAGACTCTCCTCTGAGATAACAGTATGATAGTGATTCTGATGATGATGATGATGAGACTTTCTGTGTGAATCCTGCTTAGACTGTTGTACTATATAAGTCCTGTGGCATTCAGTGGCAAATAAGGATGTCTGAAAATATATTTAAAATGTAGAATGAATCTATTAAGAATTTGCCAAAAAAAAAGTTACGAAAAAGTCAAGAATTGTAAAAAAAAAAAAGAAAAAAAAAAAGAAAAAAAAATTAACAAAAACAAAAAAAATAAATAGGTCTAAATGTCAATAAATAAATTGGAGTGTTGTAAAAAGTCTGACAGATTGATAGATAGATAGATGATAGACAATTACATTTTAGTTCATGCTAGAAGTGTTGAGAAGTAAAATAGTAATAATAATCACATATATTCTGGTTGCTCCATTTGACAAAAAATGTCAGATTAAAAAAAATAATTCAGTGGGTGCTGTCTTTTAGTTTTTAATGTACTTATAGATCCTTAGTAATACTTAGTAAAATCTGTAGTTCTAATCAGATGAAGACAACTTTTAATTGTTATTATAATTTTTTTCTTTATTCATTTTGTACTTAAAAACAAAAAGTGCTTAAGCCCTCCAGCTAAGAATGATACAAAGCTAAGAACAATCAGAAGAATATATAAAACATGTTGGTTAACAAAGATGGGAAGCAAGCCTGTGATACATTATGATGCATGGCTGACACCATTTAAGAAAAGAGAGTGAGTGAGATTGCTTGGCATATGTATAAAGTAACATTAACAATTCATAGCAGATCTGAACATTGATCTTTAAGTACATGCAGACACTCACATGTGGTGTTAGTTTTGGCTTAAAATAAACATTTTCATCTTTTTGGTTGTGTTGCCTTCTTCATAAAACTTTAGCCTTTTAACACTGTGCCAAGCGAACTTAAAAGAAATATAATGCACTTTCTTTATTTAATATTATTTACCTCATGATTCATGCATTCATTTGAACCTAGTAGGTAAATATTAATGTTAAATTTACCTGAAAAAAGTATAAACCAAGCTTATTCTCCCGTGATAAGTTTAGAAAAGCAACTAGACTGAATGCAAATGCAAATGTCACAGATGTCTTTTGTATTTCTCTTTGTCCAGATGCTTCCAGGTCGTGTTACTGTTCTACAGCCCGTTACAGGTGCTTACAGTCTGCATGTGTTGCCGATAATAAAACCATATATCAATTGATAGTTCATAAATCAATGTGAGTGATTTGTGACTGGCTGCTGTGTTTGTGCAGGTGCTGGCGGTGGATAATGTCAACTTTGGTGTGCATGTAGAGAATCAGACAGGGGTTCGGGACGGCCTGAGCCGGAAACACCATCGGGTTTACCAAATCTACAGTCGAACCAGCGGAAAACACGTTCAGGTGCTCGGCAAAAAGATCACTGCCATGGGAGAGGATGGAGACAAATATGGTAAGAAATAATCTCGATGTGTTGGCCTGCCTTTAAATGAAAAGAATGGAAGGCATTAAATATTTACATTGGTTGTTTTATAATTAATATTAATTATTTTATAATGCAACATAACACACACATATATAAGTATATATTTACATTTAAACACTACTTTTAATCATATATACTGGTTGTCTTAATTTATATTCTTTTTAAGACACAAATTATAATAAATAATATTCTGTATGTGAGTTTATATGTTATAAAATAACATTTATATCATTTAACGTTAATTTGTGTAATTTATTTGGATAATAATTTGTGTAATTTATAGTAAATACAAAATTAAATATTAGCATTAGATAAGAATGATGTAATTTCACCTGACATTATATAATTTATACAAAAAAAATGTTTTATCTTAATTATTTTATCTGGATTTACCTAATATCTTATAGAAAAATCGAATTAATCTAAAAATATGTATATACACATGTAAATATATTACATCCACAATCACTAAAAGCATAAAATTATCCCCTTTAAACAGAAATGCCTTTAAACACATCTATGGCAATGCATCTAATGTATGCACGTATGTGTCTGCGTGTATTTGTGTTTCTTCACAAGCCCAGCTCGTGGTGGAGGCAGACACATTCGGAAGTCAAGTGAGAATACGAGGAAAAGAAACAAACTACTACTTGTGCATGAACCGCAAGGGGAAGCTCGTAGGGAAGGTGAGTTATATCGTAGGTCCTGAATCCTTTCAATTACTCACACTTTAAAAGAAGCATCACACTGAGTGACAGCAACCACAACTCATTTATCACATAGACAAAGTGCTTTTTTTCAACACTTGAAACTTGAAATTTTTTGATAAACAATGAGCATTGTAACGTTTGAAATTTTTTTAAATTTCATGGTTAGCCACCAGGGGGTGATGATCAAAGTAAATGCATGAATCATGTTGGTGCACTGATCTCAGATCAGTTTTATAAATCTGTAGACATTTAAACAGACACTTATGTCATCAAAAGGAGTAATAGTAGCTAATAGATTTTTAATGGTCATTTACTGAAGAAAATAAGTCACCTACATCTTCAATGGCCTGAGGGTGAGCAAATGAAAGGTAAATGTTCATTTTTGGACAAAGCACTGAAAATGAATAAAGAATAATATTACACAGACACCTAATAGTTAATGCTTTAAGATGATTAGTTAGTTGCACTATACATGAAACATTTGCAAAATACACATTTGGTCAGTTTTCTGTTCTGTTGAGCATTCTAAAATACAAAAAAAAAATAAAAAAAAAAACACTTAAAAAGTCTCAAATTAAATGATATATAAATACCAAATGCTTCTACACAATGAACCATTTTGCAACACAACTGGTTCAGTTAACTTGCAGCTTTGAAAAGCTTTGTTTTCCAGCATCAATACTGCTATGTGTGGTTAACACCACAAAAACAGTGCCAGCTTTGCTCCACCGAAGGGTTTCATCAACCCTGATTAAATGTGACACGAAGCCTGAAACTTTATTTTACCCTGGGTTAAAACAGGTATCAGTAACCCAGGGTTAAGTGCCAAAAGCTGATATGCTGGTATATAAGCTTGTTTCTGCTAAATCTTGTTAGTGTTGCTTTCTCTAAATGGAAAAGCTTATGGCCATCTACCAATTTTTAAGTGAATTTCAGAAATTCGCATAAGAAAAAAAAAATAATAATAAATGCTGGATGGAAGTAGTAAGATGAGCATAAATTTTTAAAAATGTGCATGAAAAACTTGCGCACACAATTGAGTAGGATGAACTTTTTAACCTACAAGTAAAAAAAAATGTGCATAAATTATGATGGAAGCAAATTTATGGAATAAATTCCTTGATGCGCATCAAAAAAAGTCATGTGATTGTGCCTCTGAATATGATGTGCTTGGATCACCATACTAACAAGCTCTCATCTCACGCCATCACAAATGTTGTTTTAATAGTTCTGCAAACACCTGAGTGAAAGTGCATCTTCAAAAGGATTTTTTATAGTCTTACATAACTGTTTTTTCAAACATCATTCACCAGCCAGAAATGAACCTGTGTTGTCTGATTAAGTCTGATAAAAAAAAAAAAAAAGTGGTTTCTCAGTTAATCACTCATAAATCATGCCAATTCAGAAAGTGCTGATTTAATGCTCTTGAACAAATGGGATGTTTGTTTGTTTGTTTTTTTTCCCAAATGTTGTAAGTGCTATTTCAACTTTTGATGAAATCATGGGTAAAGATATATCTGGAGATAATTTCATGAAATGTACTTTTTTCATTCCAGAAAGACAGCAGCGTAAACGGAGGCTGCGTTTTCATCGAGATAATGCTTGAGAATAACTACACGGCTTGGATGTCAGCACACTACGTAGGCTGGTACATCGGCTTTACCAAAAAGGGTCGGCCTCGAAGGGGCCCAAACACGTTACCCAACCAGCGGGACGTGCATTTCATGAAGCGTTTTCCTCCAGGAGAACAGCCCGACCTGCAGCCCTGCAGCTTCACCACAGTCAGCAAGAGGAGCAAAAGGGTCCAGCAGACCTCCACCTCTTCTCCGCCACTGCCATAAAGCACCAAACACTGACTAGATCGTGAACATTTAATCTAGCAGACCGACTAGAGACGCTCTTGAAAATGTATGAAGGTTAGACATTAGGACCGACCTCTGGGTAGAAGTCACAGTCGAACGACGAGGTTGCTTAAACACTGTGTAATCATGCAAACATAACCAAAGACTCCTGGGCAAGTGTCCAGTCACAACCCTGACAACAAGGGGACCAAGCACTTCAGAGGCCAAAGAATTCACCTCTAACGTCCAGTGCCACAGACTTTCATTTGTCCCACTGTAAAAGAGCAAAGCAATCTAGTTCTGTGATGTTGTAAGGCTGGAAAACTACCTTGCCAAATTGGAACTTTGTGTACAAATCAAAACATCAACTTTAGGCCTATTTGTTGATGAGGCTGCAACCAAGAACCAAAGTCAACCTGAATGTATTTGTCGAGAATCCTATTAGATCTTTTGTTTTTGCCTCACATGCTTTCGCTGTTCACTTTCCAGCCGGAGAATATTCATATTTTTCAGTGATGGAAATACTGGCAACCACTGAAATGAAGTGTAATTTAAAGGGAGCAATATAGGCTGTGTTTTATTTTGAAGGGTTTATCCCTATGCCCTAATCCCTTCAGAGTTAGAGCTGTTCGGAACTCAGTTCTGTAACATCTGCAACAAAAACATGCGCAAAAAGTGGTGTCCATCACTTGTACTTTTTGAAATTCTTTATTCTGAAGAGCCATTTATGGTGGCCAGGTCCAAGTTCCTATTTTGGAACAGTGCTTTAATATGGTGGTCATGATTGTTCTCAATCCAAAGTGCCCTT
The DNA here is from genome assembly GCA_903798115.1 of Danio jaintianensis. Lineage (NCBI taxonomy): Eukaryota > Metazoa > Chordata > Actinopteri > Cypriniformes > Danionidae > Danio > Danio jaintianensis. Next base: position 16,932,287 of record CAIGQV010018202.1, read on the forward strand.
TGCGAACGACTTTGTCATGTTCAGAATACAACTGTGACTACTGTTCAAAAGCTTCAGGTCATCTATCTGTTTTCTTAATATACATTTCTTTTTGGACTAAAATACAGTGCTGGATTATCTGCAGACGTTACTCACATAACCCTTCGTAAATAATTCTAATGTTTTTGTGCTCTTTCTTATGAATCAACAGTTGAGCTGCTCTATTATTATTATAATTTTTTTTTGTGGAAACTGAATATAAAATCCTTATTTAGATTCTCTGATGAATAGAAAAATAAAATAAAAAAAATAAAAATCTCTTATCAGAATTCTAAAACAAATATCTTTACTGTCAGTTTTGACCAATTTAACGAATCGTTGCTAAAGAAAATGTAGTGATTGACTTTTTTGAATCGAAAAATAGAAGTATTGTGAAGGCTTTGTCTGAGATCTCATGCTATCCAACAAAAAAGTACACTTGCCAAGTTGTCATTAATATGTGACCTACCAACCACCTTGCTGTGGTTCCCAGCATACAGTAAATTAATACTTTTATCATGTACATTTTTGCTTACTCTATAGGGAAGCAAGTGATTTCAGACACAGCCAGCATACTTGACTTTTCCTTGATCTGCACTGATGTTTGTGGCATTCTAAAAGAACATATCCATTACTGACCACAACATGAGTTGATTTTCTCTCCCGAGATTCAAATCGAGTTATTCAGACTGACCCCGGAGCATCCAGCCCTGCAAGTGTTGTAATGCAAAATGTTGTGGTTACTGTTGCAAATTACTCTGTCCCAAAATCACTTGGGGCTGGCGAAATATTGAGAGATGAAATATTTTGATACTATTCATGTTATTAAAATATTTATTTTGTGGATACATTGACCATTGAGTTTCATTGCCACCTGGTGGACCGTGCGTATATAAGCTAGTTCTACACACACAAAGACTGCAAACAAACTACTAGATAACCAAAATATAATTGTTGGTCACTAAAAGCAATTTATCCCAAACAAATCGTCGTCTAAACACTTTCTAGCAAGAGGTTACGCAGATGCTTCCTTAATAGCGAACACATCTGAGGGCTGTTTTGTCTGTATTCTAATCGTCGACTGCATTCTTGATCACCCGCACTGGGCAATAGTCCCTCGTCTCCAGACTTGCTTTGATCCTCCCTCTCTTTATAATGTCTCCATGTCCACCCTTACGTCTCATACTAGTCTGACATCACTCATATTAATGCCTCATTTCGATGGAATTCCATTCTTAAGACGGAACTTCTTAAGATTTAGGATTAAAATTCTGTTCTGCATTCAAGCATTTTTTTTTTTTAATCGCTGCAGCTCTGGAATGATGTATTGTGGCTGTTGCCATGGTGGAGATTGTAAGAAGAGCTAAAATCAAATAGAATGAAAATGACAGTGCTGCCAATTTCCACATATTCGGAGCAGGAGGTAAACTTAAATATTTGAACAGCGGCCCTGTGCTTTTTGGAAGGTCTTGGCAGTGGTTGTGTAAGGTTAGTGAAATCTAGGCCTCTTGAAAAGCCTTTATCTCAAAAAGGACGAACAGGGCATACGAACACACACACTATAAAAACATGATGCGCTTGTGCAATGTTCTTAACACTCCTTCACAGTCAAGTACTTTATTCTTATTAATAACGCTTTTTTTCTTTAAAAAATCTTTTCAATATACAACACCATTTTAGACAAGACAATTCTGTTTACAACTAAATTCAGATCAGTTATGGGTCATTCAGAACCTAGATGAGCAGACAGTGAAAAAGGGAACGAGACGGACAGAGCTAAAAACGAGAAATGGAGCGACATAACAAGAGAAGAGTCAAAAAACTACAGTTATTCATACGATTTCCACAAGAAAAAGAAACGTGAAGTCAATTTCCCAACTAAAAAAAAAACGGAAAGCATAAAAAAACAAAACAAAACGTAAGACAGAAACCGAGGGGTTGACCAGCACACGTTACACGTCCCATCGCTCGCTCATTCATGCAGAACAGTCCTGAGGGAAGGAAGGCACTCAGACCTTGCCTCCTCTCTTTAGTTTTTCTTCTTTTTTTTTATCAATAAAAATAAAATGAACAAAAGATAGATACAGAGTTCATGGGCCCAGGGGGCGGAGCCAGGGCAGCCATCACTCTGTACGGGGTGAGGGTTGCCCACCCTCATGTTCTGTTAAATGGCATCACTCTCTCCATCTTTTCTCCACCTCCTCCTCCGCAGAGAGAGGGAGAAAGAGAACTGACACGGTTTTTGTTTGTGGCATGTAGCAGCCCTCCAAACGACTGAAGAGGGGGAGAAATAAAACAGACAAATGGAGAGAGGCGGTAAGTGGGAAAAGGGGTGTTTGGTGGCGTTCCTCAACCTTTTGATCCTGGCACACGTCCACAGAGACTGGGTCACCCGAACAGTCCCCACACACACTCGCACACACTCCGCACGCCACCGGGACTTCCCTGCCAACAGATCACATGCATTTTAGAGAGTTTGCATGTTGGAGAATGGGGATTTTTATTAATACATGTTGAAATGAGCGTTACCTGCTATCTGGATATATAGGTATACGTGCGGGACGGCGATCGTCCTTCAGTCTGGCCATTGGTTGACACGTTGAGGAAGTCCCAGATGAGGATAGTGTCATCATGGGAACTGCTGATGATCTGGAATTCGTCAAACTGGAGCCTGAACACTCGGCCTGAATGTTCCTGCACACAGACAGAGAGAACTATTAAAGCAATCCATCTATGACCAAATCTGCTGGATCAACATCACTCACACACACTGGGAATGAAGAGACACACTGCAGGATATGGTGTAATACATTTGTGAGAATGGGCATTTTGAGATTCTGCAACAATGTTGACTTTTGTCGATTCCAAATAAACACTAAAAAAACTAAAGTTTGTTTAACACATTTAGTTTTGAGGTCAATGTTATTTAGGGGCAGTCTGTTCACTTGCTTCTGAACACAGCTTTTATTATATATCGGTCTATAGGGATTTTTAAGAGTATAAGGATTTTTGTGGGAAACTAGGATAGGGGGCCAGTTGTCTTAATAAAAATGTACTTTTCTCCCATTTATGGGTTTCTAGGTTTTCTTTGAATTATCTTTTTCTACTTAAGTTTAATTTGTAATTTGACTGGTCTCTCCTGAAGCGATTAACTGCTAATCTTTACTATTCACTTTGAGACCATTTTGTTACATTTGAACTTTTTGTTCCTCTTTATAACCTAATTAATTATCATTTTGATTGAACCGTGATTGTGTGTCTCTGATTCTGGGACAGGAGGTTGGATTTTCAGAATTTATTACTATATTTTATTAGGACTCTTTAAGAAATAGAAATTTAAAAAAAATAACTTATTAAACATCTTTGTCTATACAGAATACAAAATGTCTTTACTGTCCCATTAGACCAAAATGTATATAGGTCAAATATATGATCAAATTTTTTTTTTTTTATTATTATTTTAAAATATGGTTGAATGTTTCACAGTAGGGGCGACGTGGTGGCGCAGTGAGTAGCACGTTCGCCTCACAGCAAGAAGGTCACTGGTTCGAGCCTCGGCTGGGTCAGTTGGCGTTTCTGTGTGGAGTTTGCATGTTCTCCCCGTGTTCGCGTGGGTTTCCTCCGGGTGCTCCGGTTTCCCCCACAAGTCCAAAGACATGCGGTATAGGTGAATTGGGTAAGCTAAAATTGTCCGTAGTGTATGTGTGTGAGTGAGTGTGTATGAATGTTTCCCAGTGATGGGTTGCGGCTCCTAAATGTGTCAGGTTAGGAGGGTTCGGAGACTCACCACTAGTGTGCGTAGACACAGAGTGCTGGCTGGAGCACGTGGATCGAGTGCAGCTTGTAGGTCCCATACTTTAATTTTACTGTGCACACACACAAAATATTGCACACACACAAAAAGCCCATTAGACACAAAAAACACAAAAAATATGACCATCATAAATCCACAATACATTGGTTAAAATACCCCCTCTCTCATTTATCCATTGTAAAGCAGCTCTAGAAGCGCATTTCACACATAATCTACAGATAATCTGTGATTCAATTGTAGGCTTTGTGGGATTAAAAGTGACTGCTCCCTTGGCTGTGTGTGTTGTGCACTGCTCAAGTATCAGATTAATGACCAGCGCATTGAGAGCATACAAATGCAGCTCCACAATTAAAGATGTGAGAATAAAGAGATTATTCACATTAAGGCCAGGAATAAGCCAGCCATAATAAAAAAAAAAAAAAAAAAACTGCTCAAATTTAATCCCACCAATTTTACTGCATTTCAGCAGTAGCAATGTGAGGACTTTAAGGAATGAGTTTGTTAATAAATTAATTTTAAAACACTCCTTTGTAGTTTTAAACGCTGAATTAAGATTAATCTAGGTTTATAACCAATAACCAAAACTACATATTTTAAATGCTTCTTTTATTGAGACTTTTTACAGGATGTTTCCCTCCCAGTCTATTTGATTGTCTGCAAACATTTGCAAAAATAGTTTTTCCACATTGTGTTATTCTTCACTGTAATGCAATGCAAAAAAAGATTACAAGACTCCCTTCAACTTTGAGTAAATCAGACTCGGACATACCCGTCATACGCTCCACTCACGATCCGCTTGTTGTCAAAGCGAATACAGCGAACAAGCTCCTCGTGCCCTTCCAAAACCCGCAAACATGCTCCGCACTCAATATCCCACAGCCTGGAGAGAGAGAGATTGACAAAGGGAAAATAAACCATAAGCATAACTAATACTAATTAAGTGAATTAGGGTCACATTTCATCAACAAGGAAAACTATTAGGTTATATTTTGAATTCGGAAAATTTATACTTTTGCACAATATTTACATACCAATTGAGCTTAGTTTAAGCTCAAGTAAAACAACAAGAACAAACAACAACAACACTAAAATGCATTAAAAAAAATAAATAAATAATGAACCGCCAACTTATCCAGCATATGTTTTACGCAGCGGATGCCCTTCCAGCTGCAACCCATCATTGGGAAACATCCACACACACTACAGCCAATTTAGCTTACCCAATTCACCTATACCGCATGTCTTTGGACTTGTGGGGGAAACCGGAGCACCCGAGGGAAACCTATGCGAACACGGGGAGAACATGCAAACTCCACACAAAAATCCCAACTGAGCCAGCCGAGGCTCGAACCAGCGACCTTCTTGCTGTGAGGCGATTGTGCTACCCACTGCGCCACCGCGTCGCCCAACATTGATATAGTGATACATTGTGTGTGCAAATGTATGACAAAATGTACTGAGTTTAATGTGGCATCTTTTGAGATTCTTCAAGTAGAGACTTCTACTAAATGAAAATAGTCAACTGGCACACACTCACCTGATGGTGTTGTCTGAGGAGCCGCTGACCACAAGTCGGTCTCTGTACTGCAGACAAGCAATACCTCGCTTATGACCATTTAGTGTCCGAACAAACTCACAGGTACTTGTACTCCATACCTGAAACACATTACACATCTGGGTTAAACACTGGACGCAACACTTTTAAAGCAGGTTAGGTTTAGCTTTAAACCATGTGCCTTCTTTCACTGGTGTAACCCCCTTGAATATTTAAACTCAGGAAGTTGTGTGACATGCGAAACCACCTCAAGACATCAACACACACCAGTTCTAAATGCCCATCTCATTATTTAAGGAATGTTTTGCGAGGGTGGGGGCAGCACAGTGACTTGGCACCCATCCCACAGTGATGGGTGGGCTGGACCAGGGGTGTCTGTTCCTGAAATCCCAAATCCAACAAATGAGAGCGAGCATCTGGAGAATATGAGCGCAAACTGCAGCGCTGCTCTATTCTACAGAGAACAGAAAAGCTGTGACACTGTTGCCCTCTGCTGGAGACATCTAGATTTAGACATAAGCAGGAAAGTAAACAATTTAAACCAGAAAAAAAAAAAAAAAAAACAGAATTATGCTGTTAAGATAAACAATGT
>CAIGQV010018202.1:16938665-16959822 GCA_903798115.1 Danio jaintianensis
ATATAAAATAATAATAATAATAAAAAAAAAATTCAAACAAAAACAAATCTAGGAACTATTTTTCATGTATGCTTAAAGCAGCATTTCTCAATCCTACTGGCAGGGATGGACAGGGCTATGTGTACCAGGTACTTCGCCCAAAGTTGCATGTGATTTCAGGAAACAGGAGGCAGCTTTGGTAGAAGCAGCAACAGCAGCACTCATCTATTTAAAAGTTAGTCTACCACTGATATAATTTGAGAATTATTTTAAGGTTGAAAAAATATAATTACCACGATAAATGTCAAATCTTTATATCTATCAATTTTAAAGATTTTTCAGCATGCCAATCCCTTTGTGCAGCTGATTTAACACATTTTGTGAAATGTTTTAGCTGTTTGACAGTATAAATAAAAAAAAAATGATAAAACAAAAAGAACAATCTTAATTCAACATTTACTGTTCAAGCTTTCAACAACCAAAGACATTACCCTACAAGTTATTGTATATTACTGTTCAACATCAGAACAAAGTAAAACAGGTTTGGAACAAGTAAAAGGTGAGTTAATGGTGACAGAATTTTCAGTTTTGGATGGGACATTCCTTTTAAATGGTGAGTATGGTGAATTTAGGGTGAAATATCCTTTAATATATTTTCTAATGATTACTTGATCTATTGATTGTCAATAACTCTGTAATCGACAGACCTTATCGATGACTGGTTAGGCATGGACATTTAAAGAATAAGTTATGCTTTGCGCTGTGAGACACGTCCATGAATTACATAGCCTAAAGTGTGTGCGGTTTACCTTTATGGAGTCACTATCTTGACATTGCATATTGCACGATGCATAAAACCCTGTTATGCGCAGATATCAGCGTTTTAAACAATTTTATCTGACAGACATCACGAATAGGCCTATACAGACTGTCATTTAAAAAAATTAAAATAAAAAAAAATAAATCGCGGATCACGGCGAGATACAACGATTTTCTAAGTTCTCTCATGCTTCAGACCAAGTTTGTTCTTCCGAGGTATCAGTGCTGCGAATAGTTTGTAAAGACTGTAATGCTTATTTATACCGCTTGATTAAACAAATTAAATTCAAACTGTGAAAACAGTTTAAGGGATTGTTTTGGCGCTATATATCGCGGACTTCACTTCACCTCAGATGTTATTCGTTCTTCAGGCGAGGGACTGTTTAAAAAGTAAAACTGGTCACAATTTAATTTGCTTGCGTCAAACTGACAGGAAAATATAAATTTAATATATATAAATAAATAAAATACATTTAATATAAAAAATAATAAATATTTATTTAAATAATAATAATATTTTATATGGTTATTTTACCGGTGATGAGGGACAATATGGTATTACAGATTTCAAAAGAAAATATCTTAAATATTAAAAAGGAAAGATAAGCTTGACAACAAAAGATCCACAAATGCCCTTAAATAATGCAGCCTGCAGTTTACAGCAAGCATCAAGTGTTTATTGAGATTGTGTGGTCTGTTATAGTGTCTTTTTGGGGGGGGGTTTCTCGTAAGGCACGGCTTTCGAAATGATGACATGAGACTCTGCTGGGTATCGCGCTGATGCTTGTAGATTGGTCCACATTTACCAACACTCCTTTGGGTCTGTAATTTATTAGCATCTTCATAAGGGTGGCATTGTTTTAAATGATGAAACAGGTTTGTGGTGATGCCCGTTTTTGATGGTACGAGTCGTCTGCGCAGTTTGCAGTGCACGTTGCTCAGTTTTTTGCAATCCGACACAAAACAAAGTAGCTCTAGACTATGAAGTTTAGTGACGTTTCTTGTCAACAATGTCTGTGACCTTATTATTTTTTTCGTACTCCTCCAAGTTTCTTACTCCTCCATGGCTGTAAACTTGTACTACGTGTGGCATCCGGAAGTACAGGCTGCAAAATGCCTGCGCAGCTTTACGCATGAACATTATAGAACATTTTATCAAACTGACATTCCTGTTTTATCGAAAAAAATATATATCATGATACTTATAGTTATCGAATTATTGCCCAGACCTAATTTGAAGCCATAATTAGTGGATTATATTTCTTAACATACAGATTGTTTACAAATCAAAACAATTCTACCTTCTAACAATAGACAAATCTTTTAAAATGCACAAATAAAACTGAATTTGAAAAAACATTCTCAGAGGAAGATGACTGACTGATATGTAATACGGTCAGGTAAACTGAAATTAGATACAACTCCAAGAGCACTGATTTGTGCTTTGACTGACAGCTGATAACAGACTCAAGTGCTGACCTTTATAGTGCGATCCCCAGAGGCAGAGACAATGTACTTGTCATCAAAATCAACCACATTGACTGCAGCCCTGTGTCCAACGAGTACCCGGCGAAGGCTTATGTCCGTGGGAGAGGCCATGTCCCACACTGCAATGGAGCGATCCTTTGAGCAGGTGACCATCAGCCCGTTACAGAACCGCAGGTGGAGCACGGCCTCGTTGTGATGGATCAGAGTGTTCAAAACCTCCCCCGAATTCACATCCCACACTCTGGGGGAAAAAAAGAAAAGACAAGAGGAGTCAGATTTTATCACGTCCTTTTTCATTCCAGCTGAACAGACATGTGAAGCAATGGAGCAAGGGAGGGGGGGAGAGAAAAAAAAAAAAAAAAAAGGAGAAATGAACAGAGGACTTATAGAGAACAAGAGGATGAGGACGATAGAAATCTGACCTGACAGTGGAATCAGAGGAGCCGGTAACAATGACTCTCTCATCGTATTGCAGACACAGCACAGAGCCCGTGTGCCCAGTCAGGATCTTCAAACACTCCAGAGTCTGCTTGTCCCATATCTGAGGACAAACACACACATATGACGTCTTTTCACAACTGCAAACATCAATTTCACAATCTCAAATTTGAACTTCTTCGCTCGATAAGAGTCATTGCACAAATGTTCCATTTCTAAATGGGATGCAACATTATATTGGACAATTTTAATAGCTAGTTTTGTATTATAGCAGCCAGTATAAATCTGAATTAAAATACATATTGGATCTAATTAGCTTTTGTTTAGATATTTTAGTTTTAAGCAGTTTAAAAGTTCTGTCAGGAATAGGTTTACCATGGCTGTATTTACTGAATAAAAAAAAAGGATACTAATTTCTGAAGTGTTAAAATATAAAATAAGCTTGTGATGTCCCCGTGTTGACAAAGACGCAAGATATAATCCAACTCTTTTCATATTTGATATATAATTATTATTTTTTTAACTATATATAATAATAAAGTTAAAATTGGAAAAAATCTGATTTTTGAAAATATTTAACATCAAGTACTTCTTTAATAAACGTTGTTTTTAACATTTTAAAAGTATTTTACTTTTTTCTGATCAATAAAGATTTGGCTGTGCTTAAAGTTTTTACCTATAAAAAAAAAAAAAAAAACTGAGACAAAACATTTAAACAGTACATTTACCACAACAATACATTGAGAGACATTTAAACAACATATGATCAACATCAATAGTCATTCTCGCCTTAGAATGAGTCACTTGAATCAGTACCGAATTTCAACACACTTTTCACTAGTTTCAGTATTACAATACTTGAACTGATTTCCTGAATTCAGAGCTCCTCTTCCTCCAACCAGTCACAAGATCATGCATTGCAAAATATTATTAAATGCATCTTCAGCATAATTTACAAAAACGCACTTGAGATCAGATGTGGTTATAGATTAAATCACACCTGCATGAGGACGCAATCAAACTGTGTGGTTTTTAGCGGTAATGACTTCACCAAACCCACAAGAGCTTCACTAGAATTACAAAGTCAGAGTGTTTTCGTACCTTGATGGAATTGTCTCGTAGACCGCTGATGATTTTCTCATCATCGTACTGGAGACAGTAAACACCTTTGCTGTTCTCCGACCTACACTGGATCCTCTGCAGGTTATGTCGGCCACACCTCCAGTTCGCTTCAATGGTCTAGGAAAAAAATAAAAAAATTCAAGCACTTTTCGTGAATATTTAGATGGTTTCATCAAATCAGGGTCAAAATTATTAAGCTGGCACTTTTGATGAACGATGATATGAGTTGTTGAACGACAGCAATAAGAGATCAACTGTGACTGTTTAAATAAAACAAATTAAATAAAAATTAATTAAAATAAATAAATAAAATATTAAATAAATATTTCCATCTCCAAAGGAAGTTCACACTGAGCTTGCACAGGAGTTGCACTGAAGTAATATTATCTTCACTTTTTAAAAAGGGAGAGCTCTTTCTGCTTGTTTTCTGGTAGTTAAAACTCACTTATTTTCAATCAGTTTTTGTTTTGTTTTCATTCTTCCAACTACACACTGCAAAGTTTCAGTGACAACTATATTAAAATGCAGGACTAAATTTCAAATTGCAAGGTCTGACCCTGTGACAGTCATACTAAACATCAGTTTCTTTAAAAAAATAAATAATTTTTTTTTTTTTTTAAACGCTTATTTTAAAATTAAGAACCAATGAGGTTCATTCTCATGTGTCATGAGCTTCATTGCAGTTTGTTCTTGTGGATCAAGCAGGCATGGTGAGCTTGTCAATGTTCACCTGCCAATGTTTATATGGCATAAAAGCCTAAATTAAATCAACTCATCTGCTGAAGTAATCATGTTTCTTCAATAGTTTTACTGATTTTAATTAAGCGTGATATATAAGTATATGACATTATACGTCATAATATACCCCTAAAATGACAAGACAAAAACCAATATTTGAATAGCCCACCTCTATGTCCTGAATGATTTTTGGATAAAGAGAGCGGTAGTACGAGTTCGGAGGAACTTCTGTTGTGCGGTTCTTGAACAGGTATTTTTCCCTGTGAAGGAAACAGCAACACACATTCCTCAAACATATATCAATGTCAATATCACACATAATTCAAGGGCAAAAAATAAATAAATAAATTCTACTAGATAATCTAAACAGAGGACCCCAGAATGCCTGGACACATAATGACTCACTGAGAGATAATGATGAGGTTGTTGTTAAAGCTTATGTATAAATGAGGGGTTTGAGGAAAGTAAACAGTGATATCAGCATTGTGACTCACCACTGGTGTCTCTCTGAAAGGCCTTTCCACAGCGGGTCTGTCCGAACCATCCTCTCAATCAGCTTCTTCCACAACATGCCTTCAGATATGACACGCTGCCATTCCTTACACACCAGCTCAGCCGAACACAAAGAGCGAGCATCCAGAAATGACAAGATGTTCTCCGCTATATGATCCAGACCCTGAGCTGGAACACAAAGAGAAATTTATTAAATCCAGAGATGTAATACTTAAAGAACAAAATGTGCAATAAAAGTGTAATTTGATTAAAACAGTATCATACATTCACTTTTTACCTTTGTAATATGACTCATTTTAAAACGAACTGCAAGGCTAATTTGTAAAATTGAATAGGTGAACTCTTGATCAAAAAAATGCCACTCAAAATAAGGAGTTCTATGTGTTACCTGGCAGTGCCGTAATGAAGTCCCTTTGGAGCATGGGTTTGAGGTAGGAGTTTATGTGGCCGTGTTGGTAATGGCACATGCGTGAGATCAGGTGTTCCACAAACTCCACCTGGTCGGCCTCAGACCACTGATCAAAGAGCTGGATGCACACGTCCTTCTCCTTCTCGTAATTTCCCTCTGACGGCCGTTTCCTAGAACCCGTCAAGGGTCCATTACTCACCTGAGGACAAATAAAGGTAGACTGGGAGAATTGTATAGGGGAAGGGGAAAAAAAGAAGAGAAAAACAACATATTAGAGGAGATTCCGAAATTGGGGAATGAAAACTATCATAGCATCTCAAGGCAGGTGCTCTGTTACTAAAATAGACACTTCTGGCCTGTTTACAGCAGGCAAAAGAATAATTTGTCAATTTGATTACACTGGAAGGGTCTATAGACAATTGCAGGGGCCTTTTCTGATGTTTCAAACAAACTTGCCAATTTACATACTTGAAAGATGAAGGTTGCAATTCTGCTCTGACAGAAATATGATCAAGACTTGCACTTTTTACAGGTTTTCACCTTCAAAGCAAACTTATAATTTCAAAAGGCAAAGTTTAAAGTGTCAGGCTAGCATGCATCAACAACATAATATAATCATAATGATTAATAATTAGTTCACTAAGCAGATAGTAGGCAAGCTTTTAGTAGCATTGAAGCATTTACAATACGAAAACAATCTAGTTGAATGTGTTTTTAACTACCACTGGTAGTGGTCAAAAGTGGACAATCTGAAAACACATCAGACCACATTTTCACCTGTATTTAGCATTGTTTAGTTCAATGACAAAGCAATACCAAGCTCATACAATTTCAGGCAAAACCATTTTATAAAAAGATTTCATTTTCTGTTAAACATTTAAGTCTGTATCTTATTAACTTGCTTTAATAAGAAATTCAGATATGTTGAAGTGTGATTAAGAAAAAAAAAGATCAGAGACTATTTTTGAAATCAATTAATAATTTGATGCATTCAAATATGAAAATGCATTCAAATCTATCAAAAGTAACAGGTAATGCATTTAAAATTTTATGTTTTAAACTTCTAACCAATGTTTTCTTCTTATTGATTTCTTCTTTTTTTAAATCAATAAACAAAACTAAAAATCCACAAAATATAAGCAGTGCAATGAATTTCAACTTTCAGAAAAGTTTGAGCATCAAATCAACTAAAAAACAAAAACAAAAAAGATTTGTAAATTATGCAATATCAGCTGAAAATTCAGCTTTATGTAACAGGTAGTGTCAGTAGTGTACGTGTCCATATCTTCTCAGGCCCATTATAACTGCCTAGGACATTCAGAAGGAAACGCTAATCCTAAATACGGATACAATAAAAGCCCTTTGAAATAGGCACATATGTTTACCTTGCACATTTTAGGCAAAACAACCCCTTAGTCAACAGTATTTGAATAAGGAAAATCCTTCATAGCCCAGGGAGAGGCAACTCAAATTATCCTTATTGTTGTATTTGTTTATTTTTTAACAGACTGTGACATTCAAACCTGAGGCACGACTCATGCACCTCACCTTAATCAATGTGATCTTTGGAGAGTGGTCTGCAGTCTGCGGGTCCATGACAGAGGTGTTCTGCAGAAGAAGAAGAAAAAAAGAAAAACACCACCACATTATTTCAGAAATCAACAGTAATGTCTGTTTTAAAACAAACATGCACTGCAATATTAATTGAAAGCACTCCTAAACATAAAAAGACTTTCATCATCTGCCCTCACATGTTTATAAATCACACATCATTGTTTGTTGGAAATCAGCTGAAAGGACCAAGCTCCAGCCTACGATCTGTGAGTGCTGAATAATAGGACAGACTCTCCATCAGCATGCGGTGGAGATGTGGGATGGGGTTGGGCATGTAGGCGTTTGAATAACTTGTGAACAGCTGTCCCATAGCCAAGGCCACCACTAGGATATGCTTACATCCCAAATACAGGCACGACCGAGATGATGCCATCCATATCTCCACTCACAGAATCCACGACTCAGCACCTGCTTTAATCCGTAGTCACCATTCTGATTGTGAATAACAGCCAAACTCTACTATTTTGGGCAAAAGCTCTCTGTACTAAAGTGGTGTGACATCACAAATGTATCATTTTCAAAAACTGCACAACACAAATCGTGATACAGAAGCAAGACATTGCCATTATTAAAGAGCATTGATGAGATTTTAGCATTGAAGTTGTTCATATTATATATTTTTTTATCATATTTCATTACCATTTAGTGTTTTTTTCATATCATTTTTAAAAATATATAAAATTAGCTGAAAATATTTTTTATCAAGTAACATTTTTGTGTGGGTTTTAGTTTTTGGCAATAACTCAGACAATAACTCTGAAATAAATTAATGCTTGTTTGTTTTTTCTACATTGTTGAATGTTTTTGTCATTTATTTTGTTTTATTCTTAATCCATTTCTTATTTTAGTACTTAAATGAAAAATCACAACTGTTGCCTTGGCAACTACATGAAATGCCCATGCCATGAAATGCTTCTAGTAAAATTTTTAAACAGATTAAAATAATAACAAAATAACCCTTTACAAACTCCAGCAAAATCAAGGGTGATACTGAAGTGAGACAGTGTTATTTTAGTGACAATGAGAAAGTATGACTTAGTTTTAGTTAACAATTATAACACTATCTGACTAATGCCAACTCCAGGGATGACAAATCCATTTCAAGTCATCTTTCTAGGTCAGCAGAGTTTGAAGTTTCCGATTCATTATGAGTTCTCAGCAGTCTATATACACACACAAACGTACATGGCTTGTTATCTTCAAGTAAAAGCCATTTATCTGTCTTCCTCAAGCTTCACAATTCAAGTGGACAAACTCAAGAGCATTCACTCCTACCCTTTTTGACTGTATCCATGGCAACAAGAATCAAACCCACTTTGCAAAACTGATTCTATGTTATTGTATTGACTAGTACAGATATTAATTCAGAGACAACTTTACTAATTAAGAGCATATTTAAAGATTTAAAACATACTATTCAAACGCATAAGACCAGAATAGTATTTTATCTTAAGTCCATCATAAGACAATACACAAATAAACATCACATATGACTGATTACATGAATTTTAAAAAATTGAGTATTATACGTTTTCTAAAATGTTGTTGGATATGCAAATGAGACTAATAAAATATAAATATTCTCCATATATTTCTGGCAAAAAATTTAACACTGGATGAAGTGGATCAAATTATAAATTCTTGCTAATATTTCAGAAGCATTTTTAGGGTGGATGTTGTTGGTATCGCCCCATAATTCAGAAAACACTGTGAACAGGGGAATAAAAAATAAAAAAAACACAATAGAATATTATATATAATCTGACAAATCATGTATGAATATTTCCCTTTGCAAAAACCCCAAAAATTTAGGTGTTACTAGTTACTGTAATAAATGTTTCTTACATCTGAAAAAGCAAAAGAATCTTTTCATTTTTTGATAATTTTAATTAGTTACAATGTACTTGCCTTGGATACTGTCAATACAACAGTTCTGTATAAATCAATTCATAGAAGCAAAGTTATTGTAAAATAACAATGAATTGTGCCAGAAATTAATGACAGAATGGCATGTTTAAAATATGTCACTACTTTGAAATGTTTAGTGTTCTGATACATATGAGGTTTAACTTTTCTTTAGTAGTAAATTTAACAACTAAAAGGCCCTATTTGCCTAGCATTTAAATAAATGAGTTTAATTTTTATTATCCATGTTGAGCTTTATAGGGATTTTATGCAGTCAAGTAATCAAATTACTGAGTAATTAAGTTACTTTAAAAATTGATTACTAATTACATTAAAATTACTTTCAAAAGAAACTTATCCAGCAATATAGCAAGTGTCTCACCTTAAACTGTAATAATAAAAACTTAGGAATTAAACGATAACAGTTAAAATATTATATTAAGAACATTGTTGTAAAAAGTAACTATGACATAAAGCCTAAACAAAGTTAAACTCTTTATTCAATATTGTTATTAGTTTGCGAATGCTAATGGGTTGATGTGGTTAGCCACCTAGCTGCTTGCTAAGATTCTTTTTTTTTTTCTCGCCATCAATGAAGGTCTCTATTTCACACAAAAAAAGATGTTTGGTTACTAAAACACAATTACTTGTTTTCAAGCACTCCTCGAGCAACAAACCACAATGTTTGTATATTCGCTCATCGTTTAGCGTCATTAGAAATTGACAGTACAAGCGGTTACTTCCTATTACGCAGCTTTAAACTCAAGTCAAAATGTGTCGTGAGAAGTAAAAAGACGCTTACTAGTGTATACGAAATTGTAATTTTAAGCCAAGCTAAGAGTTCTGGGAGTTTTTACGAACCACAACTCGTCTCGGCTCCCAAAATTCGGGCATGATTGAGTGGCGCAGAGACGCCGCAGTAGTGCTCCAATCGCCGGCAAAAGTCGACGAGACTCGGACTCACCACGATGCCGCGGCAGCTTCCCTCTTTCTGCCTCCGCTTCTAGCTCGAGAAATAGCCTCAACCTCTACCGACAACAACTGTTCGCCTTGTCTACTCGCCTCAGCTGTTTTATCAAGGAGGAGACACGGGAAAGAGAAGTGAAAACGACCAGGGGAAGCAGCGATACACAGCAGGGCCCTCCCTGTCAGCCGAGCCAGCCATTTCTCTCTCTAGCTCCTCACCCCTCCTTCCATCAACCGATCCCGACCCACTCCACAAGCTGCCTATATTCAACCACGTTTATAACCTGTCGCGTGTATTGTAAATCTCTAAAGTGCTGAGAAACCGCTGGAAAATATTGTTTAAAGCGCCCCCGAACACTCACCATCTGCTCTAAGGTTTTGTCCTCCATCTCCGTCTCCATGTTTGTTCCCCGAAACTCGCAGTGAAAATGGAAACCCCGCCCTGCGACACAAACGCGTCACGAAAGAAGGCAGAGGGAGTCAGCCATGAGTCGAAACACCCGATTGGCTGTTTAATAACCAAACGTGACCAAATGGGCGTTGCCCGCGTTGTGATTGGGTCATTTCTGCTGCTAAGGTACAAAGCGAGTACAGACGCGCTACGTCATAATCGAAGTGGGATATCATTTGTAAGAACATCTCTGGTTGGTCGGCAAATGACAAAAAGGGTTTTGTACATGTTGTAAAACGAACAGGGATTGGGCGCCGTCTGGTGCTAGGGTAAAGAATGGGGTTATCCCCAATGATTCACATATATTATGAGGAATATTCTTGGACGTTTACTGGTGACAATCGTGCCAGCAGCCAAATAATACATTTTACACATAGTTATGCATTTAAAATGAATAAAAGCATTAGAAGCAAATAGTCACCTTTGCTTTCCTGTTAAATTACTAAAGGGATAATCCATGTCAAAAGTTTAACTCACTCACCTTCAAGTGGTTACATATCTTTTGACTTTTGTTGAACAAAAAAAGATTTTCTGAAGAATTTTGGAAACTTGCAGGCATTACTTGCATAGTAAAAAAAAAAATGGCTACATATTTCCAACATTCTTCAAAATATCATCCTTTTGCATTCAACAGAAAAAAGTTAACACAGGCTTGAAACAAGAAGTGATACGTAAAGAATTAATTTACTTCCTCCTCAACTTCCAAAGATTTGAGTCTTTTCAAACTTTGAACCCATAAAACTCAGAATAAAATAGCTTTGCAAAATAAACAAGCTATAAGTGCAATTTGCAAACAATGAGAACGTTTAATGTCTGTGTCCAGATGTAACAAATGATTTATACAAAATAGTGATGGATCAAAGAAAATGAAAATATACAACATAATATTTGCTAAAATACCGTGGGCCCTCGTTTTGATTCTTTTTTTTTTTTTTTTTTCTTTTTACATTATTTGGTTATATTTTTCTTAGTTGGCATCAGAACACCCAATCATGCCACAATTGTTAAAGGCCCAGAGTATCACTGATTTGCGGCTCAACTTTCTAAAAACCAATCTGCTGTTAAAATATAACTGGACAAAAAAATGGAAAGAAATTAGAGGCTTGTAAGTCTGTGGCAGGTCACAGGCTCGAGAAGTGACTTCTAAGAGGGAATTAAACAGCCGAACTGACGTTTACTCACTCACACATCACAGTTAACACAGTAACCCCCACCCCCACCCCATAATCGGTCCAAATGGACATTCCCATGCATGTGTTCTGCCGGTAAAGCCATCGTATAACCAAATGAGTGCTGAAGGCTCGAGCTTAAGATTTTTATGTTCAGAAACAGCAGGAGGCTGAAGTTACGGTCCAGATGCTGGTACAACTGTGCTGTCATATCTCACAAACTGCAAAATTCAGGCACTCATATATAGTTTATTTCGAGAAGTAGCATCTCCTGGGAGCTGGGGAAAAAACAAGTGAGGGCAATGTACTGTGAAAGATGGTTCTCGGTCTTCATGGAGAGATGGGTCCAGTTACTATATGGTCCGTTTGAAAGCGAGAAATGCCTCAAAGTGGGTACAATGTGATGGGAGGAGGAGCAGGGTGTACCGCTGGCTCAGAGTGCATCACCACCACCACACTGGTTTACAGCAGAAAACAAGGCAACAAATCAAGTGTGGGCTAACCAGGGAATTAGAATGCAGGCCTGGCAATGGGCTTGAGGTGGCTAGGTAAGCAGTATGGATCTAATCTTTTGCTACTGCTTTCGTCATACACTGAATAAGAGAAAATATAATACATTTGAATAAAATACAACAGCAGCAGATGCCATTATAAAAGGAGAGGCAAAAGAAGAAAGGAGTGAGATTAGAAGGGAAGAAAAAAGTAGATCTGAAAGCCTAGAGTGTTTTCGTGAAGAGCTGAGGCAGGACAGGCAGACGGGCCACGGCCATGCTTGTTGCGATGACCCAGTAATTAGTGGAGAGGAGAAAACTCAGTCTCTTCCAGTCCAGAGATGGAGTCGCTGTATTCTAAAGCCAGGGACACGCAGACCATCCGCCATTTTCTCATCATTCTCCCTCCTGCTGATTCGATCTCCTTCGCTCCCCTGCCATTTGCGGGGTAGGTGAAGGGGGGAAAATCTTATATTTGAATTTTGTGTCAGTCCCGACTACCTAGTAGTCATCTAAATCAAAGAACTCATCATCGTCTCCCTGGTACTCCATGCCTTGGAAATCCACCCGGTACCTCAAGATTCCTGAAGACGACAAGAAGGGAGATGTCAATATCGGCAATTACCATTGAAATAATATTTTTATTATTATTTTTTTTTTCTTACCACCGATGCCTCCAAAGCCTTTCACAAACTGCGAGCCCTCCTGGCTTTTGTCTGTAACAATTTCCAGCGTGGCCCCAAACTTCTTGTAGTTATTGGCAAACCACTCAAGCAGCGGCATGCTCTCGATCAGCTCATGCTCCTGACCAGTCTAAAACAAACACATACAGGACTGTTAACATTATACAACTCCACCTAGAAGCACACACTGGCTATATGGAAAAGTAAGTATTACGTAAAAGGGTCCAACAAAGTGTGCAGTTTGCATTTTTTACTTTATATTTTGTCTTTTGAAATTATTGTCAGCATAAGTCTAAGTTAAAGACAAAAAAATGGAAACATCTGAATACGCAACATGCAGAAAATGTATACAGTTTATAAATAAAGTGTACACTTTGCAAAAACATTAAAGTATTTAAATGAATAGATTACATTTTCCCATCAAAAGTAATATGACTGTCATTCACAATTATGGGATTGTAAGTTTTCCTCTAAAAATACACAGAAAGAGTTCAATATTTTATAAGTATAAGACTACGCTTCAAATTGAAGTTAGTAATCCTATGATTCATTTAATTGCTGGTTGGCTTGGTGAGTGGATTATAATGGTTTAACAAAGACTTCAAAATCCCTATGGGAAAAACACTTGCAAAACCTGTGTTACTAAAAAAGTAGATGGGCACAAAAGCACTCTTTTGACATCAAAAGTTCCACTCAATTGTTCAAAAGATTGTTTATAGTGAAACAGCAATGTGTTTTTTGTTTTTTTTTAACTAATGGGCTGATGATACAGTATGTAATAAAGGCTGCTGATCTGATTTCAGGTCATGATATCATATAATGGCCATTACATATACAAAAGTGGATCAGGGAGTAATGTTGCATCCAGCAGTGCAATGATCTCACTTTGCATAACACACACACAAAAAAAACTGCTGATTCAAATATATAAGCAATAATTCAAATTAAGCTGAAATAGTTTTCATTTACCTCCTTGTCAGTGAAATGAGACTTGTCCTTCTCCTGTTCAGGTGTCAGATAGAGGATCTTTTCGTCTGGAAAATAATAATAATAAAAAAAAGCAATGAAACTGAAATGAGCAAAAAGTACTTTTACAGTTTAACATCGTGATTGAACCACTGCAAGTAGAAGTTTGTTTACCATTTTCCGGTGTAGTATTCTCTCCATGACAGCGTAGGACGTAACGCATAGTGTCCAGGTTCTCATAAACTATAAGGATCTCCACTGCACCCATCTCCAGTGCTTTGAGTGTGTCTTCAACTCCAAAACAATACTTCCCTGTGTCCTGACTGATCTCATCGAAATATCGACCTGAAATCAGAGACATGAGTTACATAAGGCCAAAAGTCACTACATTTCATATAAGGTGTCACTAAAAGCAGTGTTTAAGCAATAAAATACTCTCGACATTTCTATTGCCTTCATCAAGCCTGTAAACTTTATTTGGATTAGCTACCTATTAGTTTCTTTTCTTGGATGAACTTGACATTGGACAGCACTTCCGCCGAGAGCTCGATGGCCTGGTTGAAACCGTTCTCTCCTCCATACGATATGTCAACCAGCTTCAGAACTTTTGCTTGTAACCTCTACATGTGCAGTAGGACCAAAGTCAGAAAGGCAACAGAATGCTGAATGAAATTTATGAATGATTTGCTGCTAAAAGAACATACCGGATCAAACATGTCTGACTGGCTGAGCTCCGTCTTGAAGTCGGCCGACCCAGCGAGAACCAGTCCTGCCACGTTGACCTTGTCATTGGACACGAAGAGTTGCACAGCCGTCTCCGCTACCTTACGCACATAGTTATGTCTCTTCTCCATTCTCAAACGAGCAAAACGAAGAGCAGACTGTCCTCCTCTACCTGTAGACAGTTCAGGTGAAACAAGAGTACATTTAAGACTCTAAAAAAAGACCAAAAGAAGCCTCAGCAATCAGTTTGATAACTTGCTTTACCGTGTTTTTTGGGCAGGTCCACAGTGAATTTGTGCAGCACCTCCCTTGTGTTGCCTTGTAAAGTCCCAAACAGGGCACCACTACCATCAATCACAATGAAGCCAAATTTGCTGTCGTCTGACAGGAGAGCTGTTAGAGCCTGTGGACACATAAATTAGGCGTTACAAATAAAATAATGCTGTGTTAACAGAAAAACAACTTTATGGTTTTGATAATTAAATATTTCGCTTTAGATTTTGGTAGGTTTAAACCCTTAACTACCAAGTATGACAACAGTTAAAAAAACTATTCATTCCAACAATTGTTTAAAATTGCTTATTCTGATTTTCTTAAATCAGACAATTACTGTTTTTAAGGATGTTTGGAATGAGTATTATAAACATTAACAAAACAGTATTATTTTATTGCTTTTTATACACTGATGCTCGCAAAATAATCTTTTGAGCTATTTTCCATTGATGTAAACAAAAAAGTAAAATCAACTTTATCTGAAGTATAAAATTAATGTAATTTATCCAACTTGCATGCTTATAGCCAGGAAAATGCAATATTGCTTGATTTATTCATCTGATTCATTTTGCTTACCCATGTCTTATGTTTCAACACCCATACAGTGATTTTTCTTTTCATAACTTGAACTTTAACTG
This sequence comes from Danio jaintianensis, assembly GCA_903798115.1. Taxonomy (NCBI): domain Eukaryota; kingdom Metazoa; phylum Chordata; class Actinopteri; order Cypriniformes; family Danionidae; genus Danio; species Danio jaintianensis. The sequence goes on from CAIGQV010018202.1 coordinate 16,954,051, forward strand.
CATGGTAATATGCTTCATGCAATGAAAGTTTTTTTGGTCTCAAGTGGCTAGTCAGCTTACACGTTGTTAAATCCTCTACTATGATATCCCAACAAATGTCATACCCAAGTCAAAAGTATTTAAATGTTTCAACAAGAGAGACAGAGAAACAGATCTTACCTCAGTATGGAACTTGTTGTCACATAAATACAAGGATGTGTTGATTGGTTTAAATGGCTCAAAATCAATGTTAACTTTCTTCTCTTTGCCTTCCTCTGTTACTATGGTGCCACAATACACCACCAGGCCATTAGGAGGCACTGCGAGATAAACAGCAGACTTTAGTATCGGAACAAACCACACCAAATTAAGAGATTAGATAGGGCGGAAAGCTCAATCATATCCACCCATACACAATATCTGTATGAACTTGCCAGTTTCACCATTTAAACAGCACCATTATGGATTACCAGCGTGGTTAAACACGGAAAGTGCAATAATTTGAGAAGTTGAATGGATGTGAAAGAACTGTAAATGGAAGTAAAGCCATGTGCTTACCTTTGTTGTAGAGTTTGAGTCTCTGCTGTACTGAAGTAATGGCTCCCAGTACAGACAGTCTGTTGACTCTGCTCTTGATGTTCGAAGCGGTGCCAAACTCGTCGGCCAACATCTTCGCAACACGTGAGATCTGATCCTTGGGTGGGATGATGAGGGAGATCATACTGGTGCCATTGCTGAGGAGGAGAACACAACATGTTTTAAAGGGCAGCTATTATAAGAGCAGTTAAAAAAAAAAGTTGCATTAAAGGTTGAAGCTGAAATTTCATTTTTATTTAAATTAGAAATGTTCAACTTCACTAATTAGTCTTTAAAAAAAACAAAAGAAAATACTTTTTTATTATAATTAAATATGACAATACAAATGTGTTCAGAAGTAATCTAAAATTAAATTCATTTTCAAATATAATATTTCTGCGATTGCAAGCTGTCAATCTCCCATTACCCTTTATTGTCAGTAATCCATGATCCTTCAGATTTTTATATTATATGCTGACTTTTCAAGTACCTTTTCTTAATATTAACATGTTGATATTTTTTAGTCTTTACTAAACAGAACATTCAAATAGTATTTGTTTATTGTCATTGGCTATTACATGGTTTATTACAGATACATATTAAATATTTAATTTTACAAGTGCAATAGACTAAAAACATACATATCCCAAATTTTAAAAATATTAATAAATACAACCGTATAAAGGATTTTAAAGGTACATTCAGAAAAAAGTTACATTTTGGAAGGAGGTTCAAAATTATAATGTAAATTGCACAGAACAATCTAAACTGTATTAAGTGGATAGTTCACCACTGAATTGTTTCAAACTATTTAAAGTCAGGCTGCCATTATGCTTAGCATTCACTTTAATTGTTAAGAAAAAAAAAGGTAGAAAACAAAAGAAATGGCGAGTGGTGCTGATACGACTACAACGTGTTTATAATTTATATTCTTAAACATGAATTAGGTCAGGAATGTAGTTAAACATGGTGATGGCAATAAAAATTTATATATATTTTTTAGGAGTTAACAACCGGCTTCAAGCTTTCAGGGCGACTGGTTTTATACGCCATGAGAAATTGACACAGTCCTTAAATACAGCAATATTACCACAACGCGACATTATTAAATAAAACGATTATTTAAATTACGTAGAGACAGCATTTTTAGTTTAATAATGTACGGTTTTTGCTGTACTCCACACGTCACCTCCACCAACGACCCATTTTAAGGCGTCATCCTCATGGCGCGTCACATTTCAAAAGACACCACATATAAACTTAATTGTTGTTCATTTACCAACAAATAATCCTTTCGAAATAAAGAGCTATTCAGTGCACGATCTTGTTTTTCGTCCCCATGCTGCTCTTCAACAGCTGTTAGCAAGGCGGTTAGCATGTGGTTCCCTCAAAGAGCGACTCAAATCGAGTCAGAGGTGCTACTGTTTGTCATTCAACACCTGTGTACCAACATACAGAATCTGAGGGAACCAGCCTCACCCTCTGGCCGCCTCGAGGCTTTTGATCAACTTCTTAATCTTCCAAATTTCCACGTTCCTGTCCGCTGCGCTGGGGTCGTCCGCCATCTTCCTCGCGCTGTCTGGACCTGCTGAAAAAGAGAAGCCAACTTTAGCTAGCTAGCGCGAAGTACTAGAATTATCGGCTATTTAATGGCGGATAATTCACAATGAAAGTCTGAAAAAAGGAGAGAAGATTCGAATAAACTGTTACTTGATTAAAACGTGGTTTATTATAAGTGGAAGAAAAAAAAAAGAGCGACTAAAGTTTGATTAGCTAACCGGCTAATACAGCCGTGCGCGCGGGCCTCTCGCATCCCTGCCACGCGCCGCTCGCGCGAAACCACCCTTTCACAATTATAATTGTTTTTTTTACACGTGGTAATTTTTTGGAAGAGGTTTCATCGTCAGGTATTGTTGAATTACACTTACAGACTAGATTGATCCGCTCCGCCGTGCCCGTACGGCAGTAGTTTGTGGTCCAGAGCTCGCTCGCCGCCGCTGCTTCTCAGTGACGTGATACTGTGATCGTTAGCAGCCGGTTTGTTCTTGCTGCGCGTGGTGCTTCGGTGGAGCCTCACGTGGGGGAAAAGCACAAATTCCATTTAGTATCACTTCCTGAAAATGCCGCGCGCTGGGGGTGTATTTGGAGAAGCCTGATTGGAGGATTTTGCTGTCAAACCATAAGGGCGGGACAATCAGTTCTAGATCTCAGCCGATCACAGACAGGCTCATTACATATTTCAGCCTTTTCATTTTTTGTTTGCAGTTTTAATTTATTTTCCTCACCATTCTCACTTTCAAAATGTTAATATTTAATTTAAAAAGACTTTTCAAATAACTGAATTATACGTGTATATATTTTATAGTTTATACAATAATTTCACAAATACAGTTTGTAGATAAAAAAATATAATTATTGTATAAAAATATTAAAGTAAATAGTATTGGTCTTTAATGTAGATAGGTCATTGGGTGCTTTATTTACTTTGCTCTTAGCGATCACTCATTGCATTCATTTTCTTTTCGGCTTAGTCCCTTTATTTATCAGGGGTCGCCACAGCGGAATGAACCGCCAACTTATCCAGCATATGTTTTACACAGCGGATGCCCTTTCAGCTGCAACCCATCACTGGAAAACATCCATACACACTCATTCACACACATACACTACAGACCCAATTCACCTATACCGCATGTCTTTGGACTTGTGGGGGAAACCGGAGCACCCGGAGGAAACCCACGCGAACACGGGCAGAACATGCAAACTCCACACAGACATGCCAACTGACTCAGCTGAGGCTCAAACCAGCGACCTCACTGCGCCACCGTGCAGCCCCTCACTCATTGCAATGTAATCAATATTGTCAAATTACTGTCATGTAATAATATATACAGCTTTGGCAATTTATTAGAAATGAGTTAAAATGTTAATATTTGTTTTATTCTATAAAGGTATGAGAAAGGGGGCGACATGGTGGCTCAGTGGTTAGCACTGTCGCCTCACAGCAAAAAGGTTGCTGGTTCGAGTCCTGGCTGGGCCAGTTGGCATTTCTGTGTGGAGTCTGCATGTTCTCCCTGGGTTCGCGTAGGTTTCCTCCGGGTCCTCCGGTTTCCCCCACGGTCCAAAGACATGCGCTATAGGTGAATTGAATAAACTAAATTGGCCGTAGTACATGAGTGTGAATGTGAGTGTGTATGGTTGTTTCCCAGCACTGGGTTGCAGCTGGAAGGGCATCCGCTGTGTAAAACATATGCTGGATAAGTTGGTGGTTCATTCCGCTGTGGCGACCCGTGATGAATAAAGGGACTAAGCCAAAGGAAAATGAATGAATGAAAGTACACTATTGCAAATGCACTGGGTTTTGATATTGTCATAGAAATGTATTAATCTTATTTTGAGGACATGACCAGCTGTGGGTTAAAAAAAATGAATTTAATAATGTCAATTGATAATTTACAGTATGCAATTAATTAATTGAGAGATCACATCCTTTCCCTGTCAAAGAAGGTCTTGTCATGTGAAAGAATGAACATTTTCTTTTGGTGAGTTTCACTACACTCAAACCACGTTTTCCTGCAATTTTGGGAAGTGTCACTGTGCGATGTTCCACTCAGAGCTGTTCATGCATCCTCAAACTTGGAATTGTGGTTATCTGTAATAAAACCAGTCTGTAGCAGTCAAATACAATATGTCAAGAAGCACTCATTCATTCATTTTCCTTCGGCTTAGTCCCTTATTTATCAGGTGTCGTCACAGCAGAATGAACCGCCAACTATTCCAGCATATGTTTTACGCAGCAGATGCCCTTCCAGCCACAACCCAGTACTGGGAAACACCCACACACTCATACACTATGGCCAATTTTGTTTACCCAATTCACCTCTAGCGCATGTATTTGGACTGTGGGAGAAACCGGAGCACACAGAGGAAACCCACGCAAACATGGGGAGAACATGCAAACTCCACATAGAAATGCCTCCTGGCCCAGCCGGGATTCAAACCAGCGACCTTCTTGCTGTGAGGTGACAGCGCTAACCACTGAGCCACCATGCCGCCTCAAGAAGCACTATATAGTTGTAATTGTCTATAGTTGTTGTTATAAGTTGAACACATGAATGCTTTTTACCAATCAGAATCTCCCAATTAACATAATTCCAATGTATGTGAGTAAGGAAATATGTTGTGTTAAAATAATTGACACAGCATGTTTTCCAGTCTCTGTTTTTATTTAAATTCCATCACGAGGCACTAGAAACATTCTATTGCTGTTAACCATCACTTTCAGGGACATTTTTTTTTCTGATGGAAAGATGAAATGTTCATCAGAAAGGTAACAAACAAATACTTATACTTTGGCTTAACATTTTTGTTTTAAAAAGCAATAACAGGCTTGAAATATGCTGTATATAGTCATAGCCAAGGGCAAACACTGACTTTTTGTTGTGCCTTCAGATGTCACTATATTGAACATTTAGCACAGCTTGTACCTTATTGCTTAAGTACAACCAATAAACATCACATATATTTTACATAGAGGAAACCATGCCTGCAACTAAAGGATTAGATCACCCAAAACTTTTAATTTTGTTATTAACTACTCACCCTCATGTTGTTTCAATCCCCTGAAAACTTCATTCAAGTTCGGAACACAAGTGAAGATATTTTAGATGAAATCCAGGAGCTCTCTGACCCTCCATAGACCTCGACATACAGTCCTGATGCATTCAAAGTATGGATGCACCAAATGTGCATTTTTCAGCCAAAAGATAAAAATGACCGAAATTATGAGCCAAAAAAAAAGAAACAATGACCCCTCTGGACTCTGCTGTCAATAAAACTTGGTTGTTTTTTGAAGTCATTATAATCTAAGTTATTGACTTAAATTTAAAAATGCTTTCAAAATTGTATCATTTAATCAAATAATAAAAGAAATTACAAAGCATTTTTGGTTTCAGTTTTTGGCTAAGTGCATCTAGAATTTTCAGTCAAGAATTTTCATTTCAGCGCATCCCTAGTTCCAAGTAAAGAAAAGAAAACATAAATATTGTCAAAACATTTTCATGTCACTTCAGTGGTTAAACTGTAATCATACAAACATACAAGATTCTTAAAAGGAGGCCTGGGACACCGTCATTGAGGCATTAGCAAATTGTACCTAAATGTACAAATGAGATTGTACAAATTAGCCACTAAATCAAAAAGTTACGAATTGGCATG
>CAIGQV010018202.1:16959832-16969882 GCA_903798115.1 Danio jaintianensis
ACTAAGATCTACAGCAAACAAATAGGTTTCTACTAATAAGCTACATCTGTAAACTGTAATCATACAAACACTTTTATGTGCCAAAAATACAGTAAATATTAATTTGTTTTTGCTTGTATCTTCTCTCCTGCATCACGTCAGGATGTGCATTTTGCTACAGACGCATTGTCATTTGAGTCAGCAGCTGAACACGCAAGCATCGTATTACCTGTAGTAAATGCACACTCAAATCTGATACAGAAGACATTCACACACAAAAAAGTAGTTTTTACAGTTTTTTGGTGCACAAAAGTGTTCTTGGATCTTTGTATGATCCCAGCTGAACCACTAAAGTCTTATATAATATTTTGACAAGGTTAAATTCCTCGGGACCATTGCTGACTATGGAGTATGAGAGAGCTCTCGGATTTCATCTAAAATATCTTAATTTGGGTTCTGAAGTTAAACAAATGTCTCAGGGGATTGTGACAACATGAGAGTGAGTAATTAATAACAGAAATATAATTTTTCGGGTAAAAATATTAGAAGCTTTTTGCATTGTGACATTAAACATTTGGAGGAAAAAAGTGCTTAATTGAAAAAAAGAAAACTTTAAATGAAGTTTACACAAAGATACAAGTTTGCTGTTAATCTAGTCAGACCATCACATTAATAGTTTTCCCTAAATTTGTATATTTTAGACTCTCAAAGAGCTGGTAGACGGTAATGTTTGTATCAATCAAGACACATACAATCTCAATCTTTTACCGGACCTTGAATGGCCTGAGGGCTAGTAAATTAACAGCATTTTTTTTAGTAAAATGTATCCATGGCAACCATTAAAATGGCTTTATCTTCTTTAGGCCAAATATACTATTTTTCCTATCTTAGGGTGAAATATGACATTCATTTTGACATATTTTGTGGGATTTAATGATATATATTGTTCTTATTTGTACATTGCAATGCTGTACTGTTCATAAATAATTTAAATATAGAAAACATACAAATGTTATTGCATTTTTTCCAGCTCTTTGAGCTCCCCTTGCACATTTTAGATTTTTATTCAACAGACATTTATTTAAAACATAATCTCATTAGTCCAACCTTCTAAACCATAATGTGCAGTGCTGGGACTCCAGGACTATTATAATATTTAATACTAACACACTTAGTTCTGCTGTTTTTGTCTTAATAATATAGTTTCTGAGGAAACACAGTCTTCTGAATTTATTGGTATTATTATATAAAATTGAATTTTTTTTCCTGAGTTTGCGCTATAATTACTTTATTAAATTGAACCCTACACTCAAATGGCAACCACAAATCATACCTATTTCACAAACCGGTGTCTTGAGAGTATAAAGAGACTTTAAAGTTTGTATCTAAACTAAATATTTCAGAATTTAATAAGCTCTAGGACACTTTCAGCTACATTCACATGAGTTCATTTGTCACGGTCTCTTGTTTCCTTTGCTGAGTTTGTCTCCAAGCTCCTGGATCAGTTCAGCCAGCTCTTCTGTGGCCTGGGATTTTTCCTCCAGGAGCTCATAACGCAGGCTGGAAATGTCCTGCTTGATTTCCTTCAACTCACCTGAAGAGAACAGGCACATGAAAACAACAGTTTGATCTGTTTCAATAAAAATGCATCCTCCAAAACAGAGTTGTTGTCATATATATTTCTTTATTAAGCGTTTTTTAACATTTAATAGCTTGACACTTTTTCAACTCTAAAAAGAGTTTTTTTGCACAGTGCTATTTAGAATCATAATGTCCAGAAGATGTGTTTGTTTCATGCAAATAAAGTTCTAAAACTTGTTTGCAATGTATAAAGTTAACATCACAAGTATGGTGAGAGATGAATGATACCATTAGAATCACTTTCACAACAATTTCATTTCCAGCTCATGAATAATAAAAATAAACAACCAATGAGAATCCACCCTGCCTGAAAGAGCTTGAACATTTAAAGTGGAAGACAACAAAATTGCAGTGGACAATAATAATAAACAATGTTATTGTGCACTAGTGTGGATGCTAATATTTATTGTTATAGTTTTTTATTGTTTTTATTGTTATAGTTATATAAGTTATCACTGTAGTAATTTGGCTGTAAAAAAATCTTTCAACACTGTCCTTGGTTCACATTTTATTTTTAGACAAAACAGCCTGATCTCAGATGGAAACGTAACTATTTTACATTTTGTCAGTTGGCTAATTTGTACGAATCGAGTTGTACGAAAATGTAAGATTCTTAAAAGGAGGCCTGGCACACCGTCATTGAGGCATTAGCAAATTGTACCTAAATGTACAAATTAGATTGTACAAATTAGCCACTAAATCAAAAAGTTACGAATTGGCATGAGATAGCGTTGGACAAAACCTTGAAATACCAACAACAAAAAAATGCTTTGAATATTTATATTTGATAAATGTTTTATTTTGAGCTAAATATGAACACTGTATGTGTGTGAATATGTGATGTTTTTGGTAATGAGATAACTGAGAAGTTAAAATTGTGTAACGAATTCAAAACAGCATCAGGAATTCCTGTCACACACCTAAACTAAGATCTACAGCAAACAAATAGGTTTCTACTAATAAGCTACATCACGAAGAATAATAACAGGTATGCTTGAGCATCGTGTCTATTGGTCACGTCTTATAATCTGTCCAGTTTCTTCAAATCTTTTTAGATGTCTTGATCCACTTGCTTGGTACGAACCAATGTTAGCATTGTTCCCACATAATCAAAAGAACTGCGCTTACAGAATATTAATAACAGTTTAATTTAGTGTGAACACAACAGATCACACACATTTCATAGAAATTAGCCACTGAATATAATAAAATTGTAAAATAGCTTTTGTAAAAAGATTGTGTTGGATAAATCTTACCCTCATTGATCTCATTACTTTCACTGTCAATTTGGGCTTTCAGGACATAGCGCTTGATGAGTCGCTTCATGAGTTTCTACAACAATAAAAAGATTGTGAATAAGATTTTAATTTACGACGGCAAAGTCCTGTAGAGAAGTGTCTCAGGATCAAAATTCAATCATTACCTGATATCGTGTAGGGTGTTTGATGGGATTTCTAACCGTGAATCCCTCTTGTGAATGGTAAGGTCGAAATCGATAAAGCTGTAAAGATATCAAAATTAAGGACGGTCATTTCTTGATTTGAACAGTTAAAAAGCCCACGCTGATCTCTGACCTTAGAGCGAGAATTGGCCATTGCCATGTCCTGCTGGCTGCTGTTGCTGCGGACCCTGGCCTTGCATAAACTCACTAGGCATGCTTTGGTGCGCTGAGCCATGTAATAGAAGGATTTGGGGCTGGGTATTAGATTAAAGGGGGGTGGAAGAGTGCTGCCTTCATCAAAATACGAGAGCCAGAGCTTTGCACGAGCAAACTTCCATTCCATATCAGCATCCTCCTGTGCTCACACACAAACAAACATCACTGTGTCACTAACAGCAAAATATTTTTATTTGTTATTGTAAAAATGCAAGGGCTCACCTCAATTTCCTGGTATGAGTGGTTAATCATGGCTATGAGCATGTTAAGAAGGACAACCACCATTGTGACATTATAGACCCCGTAGAGAACATAACCAATGTTCTCAATGAACTTGTGATCGTACTTCAAGACTACTGAGATCACCTCGGATAAACCAAAGATCGACCAGAACAGCGTTTTAAAGCTTTCCTCTACCCTGCAACAGACATTCAAAACTATAATAAAACATTGGCAAATAGTTCTTCACATAAAAATGTTTACCAACGCCCTTCTTTCAGCAGTGAAATACTGCTCTTTTTAAACAGCTACACTTAAAAAAAAAACATATATAATGTATAACACTTACAAATTTGAACCATGGTTTTATTATGGTATAAGTGTAAACTACTTTTTTTGGCACATTGATTACCATGTACAAACATTTGCTTCTTTTGTAGTAATACCATGGTTCATTTTGTGAGTGTTTTCATTTGTAACAATATGAATGTGAGCAAATGACATTTAAAATAAGTTTTTTTCTGTAAACTATTCCTTTAACAAGTAAATCTTAAAAACAACTAGATAAGTTTGTTGAAGTAAACTTTGCTTGAGAAGGACTTGCCTCAGTGTTTGAAACAGCTTGTAATCTGTAAGTTTGAACCCAGGGTAAAGTGGAAATAAATAGGCTAAAAAAAGTTAAAATTAAAAAAGAATGGCAGAAAGTAAGATTTAGCACATTTCTATCATGTTTTAACATTATTAAACACATTTAGTATTTTGCTAGCATTAGCATGCTAACATGAATGGTCATCTAGCCTATAGCAATCTATTAGCATGTTCTAACACATGCAAATATGTATCTAGCATGGTTGGCACTAACATGAATGAGCACACTGCTAGAGTGTTTCTGGCATATTTAACATGTAGCTAACATGAAATAACATTAATGAAACTATACTAGAATGTCTTAGCCTTTTTATGTTCTAGCATGTGGCTAACATGTTTTAACATAGCAGACTGGCTTTCCTAGTGATAGAAAAGATAGCTAGATACTTCATAAGAATTAAATGTTTGAATTGAGGTGAAGTTGGTTTTATATTTGCACATTCGTTCAGTGCCAACCTGTGACACAGTCGCTATGCTGTTTACTATGGTACTTTGAATATTCAGCGTGAAATCGGATGTACAGTCGTGGCCAAAAGTTTTGAGAATTACATAAATATTGGAAATTGGAAAAGTTGCTATAAAAGTGTTATAAAGTTTTTATAATAGCAATTTGCATATACTTGCATATATAATGTTATGAAGAGTGATCAGATGAATTGCATAGTCTTTCTTTGCCATGAAAATTAACATAATCTTGAAAAAAACTTTCCACTGCATTTCATTGCTGTCATTAAAGGACCTGCTGAGATCATTTCAGTAATCGTCTTGTTAACTCAGGTGAGAATGTTGACGAGCACAAGGCTGGAGATCATTATGTCAGGCTGATTGGGTTAGAATGGCAGACATGACATGTTAAAAGGAGGGTGATGCTTGAAATCATTGTTCTTCCATTGTTAACCATGGTGACCTGTAAAGAAACGCGTGCAGCCATCATTGCGTTGCATAAAAATGGCTTCACAGGCAAGAATATTGTGGCTACTAAGATTGCACCTAAATCAACAATTTATAGGATCATCATGAACTTCAGGGAAAGAGGTTCAATTCTTGTTAAGAAGGCTTCAGGGCGTCCAAGAAAGTCCAGCAAGCGCCAGGATCGTCTCCTAAAGAGGATTCAGCTGCGGGATCGGAGTGCCACCAGTGCAGAGCTTGCTGTGAGCGCATCTGCACACACAGTGAGGTGAAAACGTTTGGAAGATGGCCTGGTGTCAAGAAGGGCAGCAAAAAAGCCACTTCTCTCCAAAAAAACCATCAGGGACAGATGGATCTTCTGCAAAAAGTATGGCGAATGGACTGCTAAGGACTGGGGCAAAGTCATATTCTCAGATGAAGCCCCTTTCTGATTGTTTGGGGCATCTGGAAAAAGGCTTGTCCAGAGAAGAAAAGGTGAGCGCTACCATCAGTCCTGTGTCATGCCAACAGTAAAGCATCCTGAGACCATTCATATGCGGGGTTGCTTCTCATCCAAGGGAGTGGGCTCACTCACAATTTTGGCCAAAAACACAGCCATGAATAAAGAATGGTACCAAAACACCCTCCAACAGCAACTTCTTCCAACAATCCAACAACAGTTTGGTGAAGAACAATTCATTTTCCAGCACGATGGAGCACCGTGCCATAAGGCAAAAGTGATATCTAAGTGGCTCGGGGACCAAAACGTAGAAATTTTGGGTCCATGGCCTGGAATCTCCCGAGAACTTAATCCCATTGAGATTGTGGTCAATCCTCAAGAGGCGGGTGGACAAACACAAACCCACTAATTCTGACAAACTCCAAGAAGTGAATATGAAAGAATGGGTTGCTATCAATCAGGATTTGGCCCAGAAGCTGATTGAGAGCATGCCCAGTCGAATTGCAGAGGTCCTGAAAAAGAAGGGCCAACACTGCAAATACTGACTCTTTGCATAAATGTCATGTAATTGTCGATAAAAGCCTTTGAAACATATGAAGTGCTTGTAATTATATTTCAGTACATCACAACTGAAACAAAGATCTAAAAGCAGTTTAGCAGCAAACTTTGTGAAAACGAATATTTGTGTTATTCTCAAAACGTTTGGCCACGACTGTAAATATGACGTCAAAACAACATTAACACTATTTAATTGACTGTGAACATTGTTGTACTTTGATAGTCATTGGTTGATAATATGATTTAACTATTTAGTATTTACAAACACTACTTCTCTGGAATTATATTGAGAAGATGAAAGTCTGAGCGTGCGAATATATAACCAACTTTACCCCGATAATGTTTGACACACTCAGCGAAATCCTATTGGATTTCTTGTAGATTTGATTGTAAAATTTTCAAAAACTAAGTCTGTTCAGTAATAAAACTTACAGACCATACAGAGTCAAAACATCCTAAAGGTCTCATTTACAAAAAATATGCAAGGTTTTACTACAGAAAAGAAAAAAAGAAAACACAGAAATTTTTTTTTTTAAACCATAGTAACCACAAATCAACCACGGTATTTGTGACAACACTGTGGTTATTTAAATGGCAATCAATGCCCCCCTAAACAAGGTTACTATACTTAAATAACTATTTACTCACAAGGGTTCAATTAAATTTGGTGATCAAATATTTTAAGCTCTTGGAGGAAATGTAGGTGTTCAGAAATGTGGTCATAAAACATATTAGATCAGTATTCTGGCCTTCTCAAGCTAATATAATCATTATCAAAGCAACTTTTTTAGACTCACGTGGTAAAAGCAGGGTTGTATTTAGCTCCCAAATAGTAGGAATACAAATTAAACATGCCGATCATGAAGGCAAGAAAGACCATGATGAAAATGACCATGAATTTAAAAATATCCTTAACAGTCCGGCCCAGGGATATTTGTAAGGGTCCGAAACTTTCATTAGCAGGCAGAACGTAGGCGATTCGAGAGAAACTGAGAACCACAGCAATGGAGTACAAGCCTTCAGAGATGAGCTGAGGATCAGAGGGCAGCCACCTGTTCCTGGCTGAGACAGAAGCATATTTTATCGTCACCACTTGATGGCAGCATTTTGCCATTTTTAATATCCTCTCACTGAGAACAGAAACAGGCTTTCTGGTCTTTCATATGGGTATGTTACATCTCACTTTAGGTTTTTATGTACTGAATATAGAGAATCGTTATTTTTGTGACATACCGTAAGTGAAGTAGGCCACATCTGCTGGTAATGATGCATTGATCAAGTCTGCATTAGTCACATATAAATCCACATAGAGCTGTGCTTGAGATGCTTGCAGGAAAGCCATGAGCCGTGCGGTGAACGAGGCCACAAATACTGACAGCATGCCGAAATCTAACACGTTCCACAGGTGCATGATGTACTCACGTGGCCCGTCCGCCCAGACCTCCTTACACTCAGTCCAGATCATTCCTGATCAGAAAAATTAGGGCAAAGGCAATAGGTTTATTTCATCATATTTGTGTTTAGGTCCTACAGTATTCAATTTAGCTTTAGCCGCCTTATTTATTTTTAAAAAATGATTCATTATTTCAATACAAAATCAACCAAAAAGTGCTTCGGGGTAATTAATGTGTCGGTGCTCTTTGGATAAGGGATTCATAAAGATAAACAACAAAATCGTAAGTCCAAGGCACTCGAAAATTAAGTGAACAAATTAAAAAGCCTTTAAAAACTGCATTTTTGTTTGTTTTTTTAATTAATAGCCATGTTAATAAAGGCTTTTTAATTTGTTCACTTAATTTTCGAGTGCCTTTGGCTTTTATGATTTTTTATGATTTATTATTTATTACTAATGCTACTACTACTACTACTAATAATAATACATATAATCAATACATCTTTGTTTTGGTCAGTGAATTTGATTAAAATGTTTACAATTTATTTTTAATAAATAAATAAATAAATCCATACATTAAAAAAGATACAATTATATTAATTAATTTAGGATTTTCGTGAATTGTTTTTGCATTTAACACCACCAATCAATTTGTTTTATCATTCAAAATTTTGAGGCATTTGATCAAGTGACAGTAATGATATTTACAATGTAATAGAACATTTCTATTACACATAATCAATCCTTAGTCCTTATAATCCTTATAAATGCACAAAAATATTAAGCAGCATAACTCTGATTTCTGAAGAATTAAGTGACACTGATTCCCACTGAATGTCATTGTTGGTACAGTCCTTTTGATCAGATCAATTTAACCTCTGTAAGCATATATAAAAAATTACCCCAAATTTGTTTTCATTCATTCATTTTCTTTTCGGCTTAGTCTCTTTATTAATCTGGGGTCGCCACAGCGGAATGAACCGCCAACTTATCCAGCATATGTTTTACGCAGCGAATGCCCTTCTAGCCGCAACTCATCACTGGGAAACATCCATACACACTCATTCACACACATACACTATGGACAATTTAGCTTAACCAATTCACCTATACCGCATGTCTTTGGACTTGTGGGGGAAACCGGGGCACCCGGAGCAAACCCACACGGGGAGAACATGCAAACTCCACAAAGAAATGCCAACTGACCCAGCCGAGGCTTGAACCAGCGACCTTCTTGCTGTGAGGCGATTGTGCTACCCACTGCGACACCGTGTTGCCCCAAATTTGTTTTAAAACCTTTAAAAGACTACTTATTAAAAGAATATCTATTTAATTAATACTCTTTTAGATCTAGCAACACTCTGCACCTCATGCTTGACCCATACTCACCTAGAACCCATTTCATTATCAGCATCTCTGTCCAGCTGAACTGAGTGGTTTTGATGCGAAAGATCTGCCGAGGATGATCAGTAATGGTTTCATTAGGAAGGGTTTTGACTCCTGCAAAGCGATCGGAGGCGTTGAGAACCAGGAGACACAGGAACAGGGTAAATGAGACGGCGTGAGCTACAAACTTCATGAAGGGACTGCGGAGAACCTGGCCCACCTGGAGAAGAGACCACACATGCATTTAACAATGGAAGAAAAAAACATATCTATTGTTTATAGAAGACTGGATTTTGTATGATGATGCTGATGATGTACCTTGCTGAAGGGCATAATCCAATATGCAATGGCAAGAAATGGCAATCCCACCATCACTCCCAACACTGTCCAACATTTCACGCCAATTGACTGTTGCCTAAGGCCTGAAAGATTCTCGTACCACAGCGTCAGCAACCGCTGCTGGCAGTTAGGATGAGCTACAAACTGAATGCATATCACTGAATTAGACATTGTCTTGCAACAACTTGTAATATACGTCAATATTGTAATAAACGGCCCAGATATATGTCAAATCGAAAAACTGTGACAACAATTTTTGAAAATACCAGGTCAGAGAGACACTTGTTTGGAGTTTATTTCTGGATTTTCCTTATTGAACACCATTGGTTTATATTGATCATGTAATATGTGGGTGTGGCTTTGAGGGTATGAGAGAATATTTGCTCCGCCCCTGTTTTACTGTCATTGGACAGTTGGATGACAGTGATGAGCATTGCATTTTACACAAAGTTGAACATTATAACACTTTGAGCTCAAATTTGAGCTCAAATAGACACTAAGCTTCACATCAAGGTTCAGATATGTAAAAAAAAAACTGCAGTGCTCTCATTGAAAAGAAGATTTCAAAGTTTTCGAAAATGGTAATATTTTTGTTTCTGTGTAAACTACAAAAACACAATTTTATGTGTTTAGTCTCTGGGCATTCACAAGTACTTGTCCAACATAAAGCATTTTGTTTGTAATTTTCGTGAATGTGTGTGACGTCATGCACATTACATAATCAGTATATACGGCTAAAGGCAAAATTACTAGCCTTATTATAAGTCTGGAATTTTAATTCTTTTAAAAATATTTCCCAAATGCTGTTTAATGGATAAAGGTTGTTCAACAGATTTCTAATCAGAATCAGAATCAGAAAGAGCTTTATTGCCAGGTATGTTC
>CAIGQV010018202.1:16994882-17009219 GCA_903798115.1 Danio jaintianensis
ATATATATATATATATGTGTGTGTGTGTGTGTGTGTGTGTGTGTGTATAAAACGAGAAGAAATCATGCAGAAATATTGTGAAATAATATAAGTAATTTTTTTGCTTTAAAACATTTTAAGAAACTGTAATATTTGAAATGTTAAAAAGAGATATTCATTATGCAAATATTCAATATAACTTAGCATTTGATGGTAGGAACAAGCATGCACACAATCCGTATTTAAAATAAAAAATTTACATAATTCATTATGCACTTAAATGTTAGAACTGTGCAAAAACATCTTAATGTATTATTCAATATATATGCACAAACTGTATTTAATAAGCTGCAAAACCAAACAGTTTAAATAAAAAAAATTAATTTCACTTTAATGTCATGGAAACTTCAATGTACTTAATAGAAAAAATACACATTCATTAAATTATCCCATTAAGTTGATGTTTTGAAATGAATTAAACCTATTCTGAGCCTATTGGATTTTACAGTGTATAACAGTACGAAACCAGGTATCAAAAATATAGTACTTAGGTGAAGTTTTTTGTTCGTTTAGTTGGTAAAGTTTGCCGTGACCTTCGGATTTCCTCTCGCATCAGTGTCCCTGTCAGAATCTTCTTTTCTAGCACACCGACACTCACAGAAAATGCATTGACTTTTAAATGACAGCTCTGAATTGAGCTGCTCAATGTGTTTGGAGATTATCTGGAAATCATTGTACAGTAACTGTTGTGATTTGCTGCACCGCAGGAGTCATTTAACGTTATGAAGCACACATCTTATTGCCAAGACAGATGGGTTCTTAAATAACAAGGACATTTTAGAAATTTATTTTTGATTGGTTTCCAGTATTTGAGAAATCTTTGAATTAAAGTCATGAATGTTGTATGAGGTGACAAATTGCATTTTTATCACGCTTACTTTTATACCCAAAATATATAGATGAATGATTGAATACTGTCTGTTCTTTAGTACTGTGAGTCGTGGGAGTGAGATGAATTCAGAATACAAAAAAGAAAACCAGATTTGGCCAAATATGGTATTTCTGTATTATTTGAATGCATTCCATTTTGAATACAAAAAGAATGAATGAATAAATGCAGTCTGATTCTGCCTTCACTGTGAAACGTGGGTGTGAGAGGGAGGCATTCAGTATAGAAGGTATAAGAAAATATACAGTGGCTATAGCAATATTTATTATAAAACAATTTAAGGACTTTTGTTTTTTTGTTTTCCTCATTAAAATTTTGAAGAAATTTCAGTTGTTGCTATGCATTTACGTGTATTCATTCAGCAGGTGCTTTTACCCAAAGCAATTTACAAATGAGGATAAAAGAAGCACTTCAAATGACCAGAGAATAGCATATAGATGCACTGACAAAGCAAAAATAATGTTTCATCAGAGTGTTTGTAGGAAAATGTCTGGTGCATATGAAAATGAAAAGAGTGTCTCCTAGGTGGTTTGTCAAGCTCACTCACCTGTGTGAAGCACACTCAGAATTGCACAAAGCTTTCCCAGAAAAACAAGGAAGTGTTTAGTGCAAATACACAGGCAATCATTGTTGGACAATGAAATGATTATGTATTGATGATGGCCCTCATGTGGGAATCATAGTTACAAACTGAATGAGTTGAACTCCTTCAGAACACACAGAAACAATTGCAAATTTATGATATTCAGTTCATATATTAGTTCATATACAGTTCATACAGATGTAGATCTGATTAGGAAAAAAAAATTGTATTTTTTAATTTCTTCCATTGTACCTGAGCTTCACACTCCTTCCAGTTAGGTGGCACATGCACCATATACTGGTTAGTCAACTGGGAGTGGGTTGACTTTTTGATTTCACATGAATAGGCTGTTTTTATAAATTGCACCTATACTTATATAGTGCACATTTAATGAAGCAACCATTTTAGTAGTGCCATTTTAATGAAACCATGGTGGACATTCTAAAGTGCACTTAATCAGTCCCACAATGCACCGCAATAATGAATGTATAACCCATGTGCACTCAACAGTAGGAAAATTCATGCGCTGTGAGAATTTGCACACCTAATGAATATCCGAGGCAGACCACAACCACAGTCCAATTCTATTGGTGTAAGTTTCAAAATAAAATATTATTTA
The DNA here is from genome assembly GCA_903798115.1 of Danio jaintianensis. Taxonomy (NCBI): domain Eukaryota; kingdom Metazoa; phylum Chordata; class Actinopteri; order Cypriniformes; family Danionidae; genus Danio; species Danio jaintianensis. The sequence continues at coordinate 16,997,013 of CAIGQV010018202.1, forward strand.
GCTAAAGTAACATTTGTATACAGGCAACACGATGGCTCAGTGGTTAGCACTGTCGCCTCACAGCAAGAAGGTCGCTGGGTCGAGTGGTTCGCGTGGGTTTCCTCCAGGTACTCCAGTTTCCCCCACAGTCCAAACACATGCGCTATAGGTGAATTGAATAAACTAAATTGGCTGTAGTGTATGTGTGTGCATGTGAGAGTGTATGGGTGTTTCCCAGTACTGGGTTGCTGGATAAGTTGCCGGTTCATTCCAATGTGGCGAACCCTGATGAAAAAAGGGACTAAGCCGAAGGAATATGAATGAATGAACATTTGTATACATGACAGAAATCAAAATATTTAGTTTCATTACTAATAGACAGCTCGCTGTGTGTTAAATAACTATCACAGGGTCTGACCAAGATGTTTAAAATCTAATCTGTCTGAGGGAATTATCAAGTAGTGAAGCACAAACAAAAGTGCTCCAATTCACTCACTCCTTGTTATTCACTCCTTTAAGTGGATTATATTAGTGGACTATGAATAAGGACTGTGAATGAGGGCATAGGAGGGCGATTTTGGATACAGCAATAGTGTGAGCATACAAGTTGTTGCCGATCAATCAGACCATATAATGTGTTCACTTAAGTCGTAGGCTTTGACCTTACATTGCCATCGCATGTTTGCTGAAATCGCATGGAAATTGCACAGTGTATGGCCGGCCTTAGGATAAACTCAAATACGGAGGGACTAAGCAAAACTGAGGAAATTTCAGATTCTCTAATATTGATTCCCACTGTATGGTAGCAATTAAATTTTCCATCTTCAGACCATTTAGGCATTGCACGGCAAACATATTTGTAGCAGAGTTTGACTTGTCATAAAGATTTTGCGTGACTGTCAGCTCCTCAGACGGACTCATCTCAAACCATTAATTCTGTCATACGTCTGGCTTCTGTCACATAACACATTTCTGTTTTGTTCCAGTTTCATTCTAATTAGGTTTTTGCCCCTGGCTCTCAGGATGTAAGAAAGATGTGATCTGTTTAATAAAGATGTAGCAGAATCTGATTTACCTGCATTTTCTATCTTCAGCATGTCAACTTCTCCCCGGAGATCTGCCACCCGGTGACTTCCAGTCTTTGAACCAGACTCTTCCTCCAGAAGATGCTCCCATCAGTCAGGGTTTTTTTGGTTTCTTTGAGCTGAAAACAGAGCGAAATTATTTTGGGATGATAAACTAACAATACCGAAGTGCCTTGAGGATGACAAATGCTCGCAGGCAGGTGTCTCCCTGAATATTCGCAGCTTTGAGAAAACGCCTGACGTTTACTTGTGTTCTGTCTGCTCAGACTGTCACTATAACAGGCTTGTGTCTTGTCAGTGGAGTCGGCCTTCTCATCAAGATTCTTAACTAAAATTTAAATGTTTATAGGATGACACCTGACTACAGAAATTTTACCAGGCTCAGTGGAAAAATGTGCCTCTGTCAACATTTTTCCAAAAATTTATTTGCACCTACAATTTACTGTGGTTTTCAGTTGATAGGAACTTTAGAGGCAGCAAAACGCAAACATCTTTTATTCCTATTCATGCAAGTTATGATTACAGGCTAGATTGGGAATTACATAATTAAGACCTCTTCACATTGAGAGTGATTATCCAGTACTAATATATGACACAATGCTTTTGAAATAAATAAATAAAATACCTGGGTAATAAATACGGAATAATGAACATCTAGACAGTTGTTCTTACAGAATAAAGTCTGACAGGCTTATTAGCTCTTTCATAAGACTGAAGGGCTTTATTCAGCCATAACAACAGTCTGGATGGACATTATGCCACTTAATACACAACTTCTTGCCACAAAACTAAACAATTAGGCACAAAACATTGATCTGAGATATAATAATTCATTCTTTTTTTTTTTTAAATTAAATTTAAAGCTGACAGAAACAAAAATGACTAAATGCACCCTACACTAATCTATTTATTATTTAGCCACAAGAAGGCAGCAGTCAAGAACAGGGGCATTAAGGAAGCATATAAATATGAATATGAATGTATTTATTAACGATCATGACTCAAAGTATCGATGAGTATCTCTGTTATTAGTTTCAGTGGCTGTTATCCTATTGGTATAACATATCAACATATCATGACTGTCGTAGTTGACCAATGAGAATCAAATATCCCAGAGAGCTATGAGATAATGTACATCCAGCCTGTAATTGTTGCAGAATAAAGCCTGACAGGCTTATCAACTTATTAACAGGCTTATTAACTTTTTTATCTGTCTAGAATTTTTTTCAGGATCTAAAATAATCTGGAAATAAATTCATGTTTAAGATAAGTTAATAAACCTGTAAAATGCACCCACATAAATCTAATATGTTATCTAATCTAAATCTAAATCTAATATCGCACATGCTAGGTTAAAATAACCCCAAAATTGGGGTTTTCCCATTGTAAAACAGCTAATACTAATTTGCAGTAGGTGGGATCATACCAAACAAAAACATTGACAAAAATGAACATTTCAAAGTACAATAACTGACGGTAGCGTTAATTTTTAGAGAAACAATTATCTGAACATATTTCCTAGATATCTGCAAACATATTTTGGGTTTTATTTATACTTTAGCTGATCATGTGCATTACAACGGATTTCGATTAGCCATTCTGGGCATTTCCAGTGAACAGTCATGTCATTCTTCTATACTTGCTGGATTAAAGATCTGCCTTGTTCAGAATCAATGATCTACACTGCCTGATTGAGACCAGATCTAAAGTGGGTCACACACTAGGCAAGAAGCACTCCACCAAAACACATTATTCTCTTCCAATCTTTAAAAAATGAAAACAGTATGTACTATGGATATACATTCAGTGCTCAGCTGCTGTCCCCTGAAATGTCTTTTCATTTCGTTTTACACTTGAACAACTAAATTAATATTTAGGTTTATTTCACTGACTATTTTCTGGTTATGAACTAAGTATTTTACTATCAGTGCTGATAAAGGATTTCTCATAAAGATAGAGTCACAGCAACCAAAAACGTAAAGAAATTGTAGCATTTTTGACCATCACTATTCTGTTACTTGATTTCTAAACTCCTACAATATATGTATGAACATTATAATAAAATACTTCCACGATCACTCATCTGTTTCCTCAAAAATGAACCACACTTTTTACCACCACTCACACTCCTCAATACTACCACGTTCAAGAATGAACGTATCGCCACATTCATTTTTTTCTTGAGTCTGGGTGGCCGAGAATGATAAAAAGCTATCTTGCTGCTCTCATTTATACAGCTGCTGTGTCAGTACTTCCTTTTGTCCGTCGCTGGAATGAATAATATCACACAAGAACTTCGCCTCAGGCTAATTCACCTCAGACTGCAGGTTCACAGTTTGTCGTCGCCAGAGACCTCACATAGACGGGCCATACAACCAGCATGTTCATGTCTGCCTTCAGAATTGAAGCAGATTGGATAGAACAGCTTGAGAGAGAGTAATCTAATGGAACAGTACGTCACAGGCTATTAGCAGTCTAGCATGTTAGCGCGGTTGTATTATGCTACAGAGTTGTCTTTTAGCGCCGCGGGGCTTTGCTGAAGTGTTTGAATTGTGTTCTGTGTTACATACTGGCACATTTATTCTACTTTAATATTTGTTGAATCTTTACCGGTACCTTGTTAAAGTCAGGTTTTGTGTTTTTGGTTCCTCAGGGGACTCGTGTTTAAGGTAAGATCCATCATTACTGCCTGAACTTTGATCCAGAGCTGGACCTGATCCTCAAGGCATCTGTGAACATATTTGGAGCTGAAATTCTCAGCTCTTGAAACATTTTTTTTAAGTGCTCCCCTTAAGCAAACTCAACATTTTTTACTTGCACTTGCCCAGTGCCTTTCTCAATGATCATCAGTCTTTTTTTTCCTTTTTTTTTGCAGAATCCAAAATAAACAAATGGACTTATTTCCGAAGCAGGGTGAGAAAAATAATTGATTTTTTTTGCATTTTGAGGTTTGCCTACAAAACTTCCTGCCACATTTAGTTAATATTTTCAATGTTTTATGCAGTAAAACTCACAGTCACATTTTTTCAAAAATAAAAAAATTAAACTTCAATTTTTTTAATGAATACTTTTAAAATTAATTACCTTTTTAATTAAATTTCTAATACAAACTAGGTCACTGTTTTAACCAAAACTAAAACTAGGGTTATTGTAGAAAACAAAAACTATTTGTTTTGTTTTTTTAATTATGTTAACTGAAATAAAATGTAAAAATTAAACATTTTATTTCTGCTAGTTGACAAGGAAATACATTTGCTTTTTTCATTTACTTGTTTACAACAAGCTGCATACATTGAGTGGCATTTATAGCTGTAGCTCAAACATGTACAGTATGCTTGTGTAAACATTTGGACATTTAAGTGATGCAGAAGCTAATATCATATTTACCTGCCTTTTCCTCAGCTTTCCATTTTCCATAGTTTGCCTGTAACCTTTGAATCATTCAGCTGTGTGGTGTGGTCAGCCAGCTGGCTCTCTCTGACCCGTCAGCTTGGGTCCAGACCTCACACCTCTGTCCTCTGACCCGTCCAGCCTCTCACTGCACCACCTGCCCCTCTATCATGGCCTGCTGCCACTCCACCTCCGCCAGTCCAGTTCCAACGATGCTTCTCTACTCGCCGTTCCAGAAACTTCCCCGGGAGTCTTTATTAGCCTTCTGACCCACATCTTCAGCCCAGGTGTTGCTTTTCCTTGATGCGTCTGAAGGAGTTCAACTTGAAATCTTGTTTTAAGTCCTCATGAAATCAAAATGAAAGATGTTTGGTTGTTACTATCAAGATGTTAGTTAACTTTATAATCTATTGAGCTCCAAAATAGTGACAAAATTTTCATTTAGAAGATAGAAGCATTCAAAACTTAAAGTTTCTCACTTCTGCCAATATCGTTCAATGATTTTTATGACTCATAATCGGTTTCTCATCAGATCTTCTGACCAATCAAAGGCTATCTAGATGCTTTTGTTGGAGAAGAACAGTCGCCCAAACTGTTGCGTATAAGAAGAAAATTCCCAGCAGCCAAACAGTGTTGACCTGACTGACAAACTGTAGATGTTTCCATCCAAAGATGCAAATTAAACTTGTGAGCAAAACTGGAATATTATACAAAACATTTGCAGATAAAGCACCATTTCCATCCAATAAGTCAAAGAAAACAAAATGGTCACTTCCTGATAAACTGATGCCAAATATCAAAAAGAAAAATGGAATTTGGTACAATACGAGAAGCCACTGTTGGCCTCTTTTTATATAGTAAATGACTATATTGCTTAATGAGATCGTACTATGAGAGAGCAGCCGTATAGGAGGTAATAATACCGAAACACTTTGATGATGGACTTTGGCTAAGGCATTTTAGAATGACCAAAACAACATTTTAGATGCCTCATCTGAACATTTCAGATCCTTTCATTAATGCCATCCCACCTCACTCATTTTTTTTTTATGCGCATGATGGAATTTGTTCTCTAAATGTGTTTCTATCGTACTTCATGCACATTTTTTCTTATTGGATAAAATTTCATTTTACGCAGTTATGCGCATACATTTTTTTGCACATTTTCAAAATGAATGTGCATCTTGGCATTTCCAGCATTTTTGTGTGATATTCCAAAATGTGCATAAAAATAGGTGGATGGAAACACAGCTTGTGATATCAACAAAACACTATTGTTTATTTTGTAAAAAAAAAAAAAATCAACAACAAAAAAATGTCCTGCCCTTCATGTTTCAGATAAAATTATGTCACACCAAGCTGTGCATTTCAAGCCACTTAAAGGGACTTTGTTGTGGGTTGAAATGGTATCAGATGAATTGGCACAAATGTTGGTGTTAAAGGTACATTCCAGATCCCACAGTGCACAGCAACACCTCATTTTGCAGACCAGATGGATGGCCATGCAGGAAGAGTGACAAGGTTCACCTCTTTGTTTTCCCAATAAGTATTTAAGCAGGCGTTGCATACAGTAGCATTTGGACATTTCAGCTGCATTTTAAACGTCTAAATTTCAAGTCAGGTTTCTTTTGTGTAACAGCTGGCATCAAGGTGGTTTTATTTTTAGGATGCAAGTCAGATCCCTTCAATTTCATGGATGAAGTGGCTCGCTTGAAGTGCTTTTTTCCTTTTAAAGTGAATGCCACTTGATTTGATATTTTTTTTATTTAATGAAAATGTTGTTGAGTGTTCAGATACGTTTTGGTGCCTTGTTCATTTCATAGCCAAACTCCCTGACAGTTTTAAATATGACTCTTCAATGTCAGAGTCTTTCAAAAGAGGTCTTAATGCTGTTATTTTGGTTGAAGGTAAAATGCATCTCCCCTTTTTTCCCTAAGCTAACTAATATAAGCACATATGATTCTCCAAAAGACATTTCACCTGCTTCAGTCTATTAATGTAGCTCATAAATCAAATCAGCTTGTTGTAATTTAATCTGGTTGAAAAGGTAGGATGTTTATGCCAAATTCTGACCCCACCATGCGAATGTTGCAGTAGAAATCAAGACTCATCAAACCAGGCAGCTTTTGTCCAATGGTCTGTGGTCCAGTTTTAGTGAGCCCATGTGAATTGTAGGCTCAGTTTTCTGTTATCTGACAGGAGTTTACTCTTTTTTTCTTCTGCTGTTGGAGCTACTCTGCTTCAAGGTTTAAACTGTTCAGCAGACTTCAGTTAAAACGGCTGAATCAGTCTAGTCATTCTCCTCTCACCTCTGACATCAACAAAACATTTTTGCCCACAAAATTGCTACTCTCTGGATTTTCTCTTTTTCAGACTCTTCTCCAAAGATGTGGTTGTGTTTGAATCCTGAAGCAGTTTCTGAAATACTCTTGCCATCCTGTCTGTAAGTTACTTTTGGTTGGTTGTGCTCCTACACTGTTTCTGGTCTCTTGTTTTTGTTTGTTTATTTATTATTTATTTATTGCACTAAACCAGTATATATAAACTGATTCTGACTTCCCACATATTTACTGTATTGTATTGTATTATACATTACTTGATTGGCTGTGAATCTACTGCTTCTAGCCATTTCTTTTTCTTAAAGGATTAGTTGACCCAAAAAATAACATTCTATTTTTAATTCCCACAATCTCATAGCAATTCAGAACTTTTTTAATTAATGGCTAATTAATATTCATTTGTACAATCTCATTTGTACATTTTAGTACTATTTGCTCATCCCCCAATGAGGGGTAGGTTTAGGGTTGGGGTTTGGGGGCACACCTCCTTTTAAAAATGTACGTTTTCATACAAAAATATGTAGAAATTTTAAGAATAAGCCACTTTTCTGACAATATATAAAATAGTATCATTTCGGTATACCTTGAGACCTTTGTCCATATTTGGAATAAGATATTTTAGGTGTAATCTGAAAGCTCTCTCACCCTCCATAGACAGCAATGGTTACGCGATGTTCAAAGTCAATAAAAGGACCCAAACATTCCATGTAACTTCAGTGGTTCAACTTTACTACAAAGTTCTAAGAACACTTTTGTGTGTCAAAAAATATAAATACAACACTGTTCGCATATACCCTCTCTGCCACATCAAATCAGGGTGTGTGTACGGGCAGTATAATGTATTGCAATTATAGTCAGCAGTGGCGAACAAAGTTCTTTTTGCAATCTTTTACAGTCAAAGTCACAAAAAAAGTTTTTCATATAACCATTACTGTAAAAGGAGGACAGGGATGCTCTTGGATTTATCTAAAATATCTTAATTTGTGTTCCAAAGATGAACGTACGTCTCAGGGGATTGGAATGACATGAGGGTGAGTAATTAATAACATAATTGACATTTTTGGGTGAACTAACCCTTTAATGTTTGTTTTTTCCACTTCACTGCTTTTGGTGTGTTTTCTTTTTTTTTCTTTCCCCAATATTTTTAAACCAAGCACATTTTTGTTTCATTTCTTGCTGTCCTGACTCTCCTTATATGAACCTGAATGTATGATAAAGTTTCAGAATGTGCAGCAGAGCTGATTTATTTGAAAGATTACCATAAAATCAAATACTAAAACTATGTGCATCCCGTACAGATTGGTAGGTTTAATAATGGACACAAAACACATTTAATTAACTATTAACTACAAAAATTTGAATACTACAAACCTCCAAACACCTGAAAAAATACTCTGAATATGAGAAGGGGCTATTCTACAACAGAAGCCTTTTCTTTGTGAAGCCGGGACACTGCGGGCATCACGACCTCTTTCTATCCGTAATGTCCCCGTCCCACTGAAGCTCCTGTCGCACCTGTGATTAGATGACTCACGCCGCAGCCTGACGCTCTGATTGCCTGCATAATACAAATAATGTCCCAATAAAAGACTGTTTTCCCTCTTTTGGTCTTGCCCAGCATCCCTGGTAATCTATCCATATCTGCCCTGAATAAATAAGCATGTAAATGTATTGTTTATCCGAGCTCAAAAGACAACAGAGAGAGCCCGACGCCTTCTTCACCTGCTCAGATTCTCCCTTCCAGCAGTATCCAGTGCCAAATTGTGTGCTGAAATATCATAAAAACAGAGCTAAACTGCTCCCGCAAGCCTCTCCTAGGAGGGGCTAACAAACAGTAGCCACAGAAAACAGGGTCATAGGTCTGCACTATTCAAATATTGAAGCCCATGATATTTTATTCATGCGTGTGCATGTGTGTGTGCGTGTGTGTGTGTTTTTGGACAGGACTGTTTAAATAGTCCCATACTGCACAAGTTTGAAAATATGGTTTTATAATGGCTGCAAGCAGCAGGGGGGAAAGTCTGTTGGTTGCTAACATGAGCCTGATTGTGCCAATGCCAGGTTTGAGAAACCAGAGACTTGAGAGAGAGAGAGAGAGAGAGAGAGAGAGAGAAAAAGACACATTGTGTGAAAAATTCTTGAGGAACAGCATTTTGGATCTCGGGGGACTTGAGAAGATTTTGGCAGGAAAGCAGAGGGCGAGTTGCAGGGATGAGGGTAAATATCATTAATAATTGTGGACTGTGGGTATGAACGCAGAAACTGAAGTAGACCATATTTTTTGTCATGTAATATTAAATAGGTTTGTTTTTGGAGTTGGAAGTAGCCTAAAACCACTACGTAGTGATTCATTTTGGAGTTTGCTGCTCAAGGAAGTGATTTGCAATAGTACTGTTCAGCGGAAGCTTTTTTTATTTAATGTGGCAAGCGTTTTGTTTGAATGTAGTTTAAATGGACAGTTTTAGAAAATATGCTCAAGTGCTTTTAAGCCACGGCCTTTTGGTTTGTGTTTCTAAAATGTTTTGGGTTAGAAGTTACAGGGTTAAGGAGATAGTTCAGCTAAATTAAAAATATTTTCATGGGTAATTCAACACATTCAAGAATTTTTCTAGTCAGTAGGTCATTAAAGAATATTTTTAGCTGAAACTGCTTTTGGTGATTCATAAAATGCAAGTGAAAATGTTAATGGAATGGATTTTATTTTTTTATTTTTCAAAGTAAAAACATATACAGCCAAAACAAATTGTGACTCCTGAGGATACACAGAGGGCTTATGTTTGTGCTAGAAACTGAACATTATTTAATACAATTACATTTTTGTGCATTCCAAGCCAACAGATGATATAACTTTCTGCTTTTATTAAGAACACACTACAGTTATGTCTTATGCCACTTTAAATACTCATCATATATGTATTTCAGTTGGCTGTTTGTTGTGGTGTGGAATTAACCATCCTCAAAGAATTAGAACAATATTTAAAACATTTAACACAGAATATAGTTTACTATTACTAAGTTTAGAAATTAAATTTCACAAATACTGAACTGAAAGTGGATAGTTACACACTGAGTTGAACATAAAATTGTAAAGTAAATGGACTCCAGTAAATAGTATTTATGAAAAAACAAACATTATAGCTGGTGTTATTATTATTATTATTATTATTTTTTACAATGGGGCTCTAAAGAAATGCCAGCCTTAGTGAATATATGGCCTGCACCAGATTAATGTTTTTTATGCTTAAAAAAGATATTTTAATATTGACAGCGACAAGGTCAATATCAATGAATTTACATGCAATTAACTGCAATGAACCATGTAGTAATTTTTTATGATTATATATGAAAAATCCATAAAATGATTTAGACAATTCATGGCACAGTGTGCATTATGCAAATAAAATAATAATTTAAATTAAACTAAATCACTATTTAATATTACAACTTTTATACAACATTTTAGTAAATAAGAAGTTAAAATTAGGTTATATTTTAGACAGTAAATTGTCTGTTTTTGCTCTGTTTTGGCAATGAAAATATTACCTAAAGACACAGCAGAATGGTTGTTTGTCTGCAATGAATCAACACTCATGCGTTTTAAACAAATTGAGTGAACCAATAATTCAATAGACCATTTATATAAATAGTGGTTTACATAATTATAATAATAAATTAGCAGTTTTAATGAATCAGATATAAAAAAAGACTCGGTGACTTACTCATTATTGGACATTCACCGTGTTATAGTGTTAGTTTCATTTTTAGATTACTATAAAAATTTTACTCCTTTCGAAGTCTACTTGACGCTTTTATATATATTTATACAACAGTTCTCCCTGGTTCTGATTAGCTGCTAGCCGTGCAATATTCTGCAATAACAACACTTGTACAGCCTCTTCATCCTTCACCCTTGTGTATTACTCCGCCCACATACAGCGACAAGCAGAGGACACTCTACAGTTTGACAAATATTGCTACTGTTGGACAACATTATATATATATATAATTGATTTAAAGTGTGAAAGTGTCATAATCTAGGTGAACTGATGTGCCAAAATATATCATTCAGTGACTAACCCTAACCATCACATTAAAACTTTAAAAATAAAGTAATTGAACATGATTACATGATACACATGATACAATTAATAATTACTTAAAGTGAAATGTGGGTATAGATTGAAATTTCATGTTTTTATTAATTCAATATGAACCATTTAAATGTATTGGTATGAATGAAGACAAGCAAACTGGTAAATGCTTACTAAGAAAACATTGTACACCACACTAACATGATTTTTTTTTTTCATGCATAGCACTCTAGCATCTTCACATGTAAGTATGGGTACACAGATTTGAAGAGTTTAAAGCTTTCATCTGTCTTCATGTGAAAAACAAAACGATGGCTCTGACATACCTGTGATTGGACTCAGGCAGTGCTTTAGTGTGAATAAGACAGTCTCCGTCTGCTGTCTCTCCGCCAGACGTCCTGCAGAGCCACACGTCTCATCGAGTGCCTAATCATACAAGCGCAACACAAGAGTGTGACAGTCATCCACATCTAACACTAATAATCCTGCATGACGGTGTCAAATACAATCTGAAGTCAAATAATCAGCTCTAAATAATTATCTGCTGTTTGTGAATTATTCTCAGCAAGTTACCTTGAATCTCTCTTTTTCTAATAATGTCATAACATAAATTAGAGAATCTCGGATGCGGGTTATTACATCAGTTGTTCTTTTTTCAGTCATTATGAGTAAGGTTCTTGCTCATCTAGATGACTCCAGGTGAATGTTGATTGGATCTCCTGGGCTTTCAGAACCAGCTGCCTGAGCTTAACGCTGAGACTGTGGACAAATTAGATGGTAGAGCAAAAAGTATTGAAAAGCTAGTGTGTATATATTCACATAATGATTCATATGCTGGGCTGCACGGCGGAGCAGTGGTTAGCACGTTCGCCTCACAGCAAGAAGGCCGCTGGTTCGAGCCTCGGCTGGGTCAGTTGGCGTTTCTGTGTGGAGTTTGCATGTTCTCCCCGTGTTGGCATGGGTTTCCTCCAGGTGCTCCGGTTTCCCCCACAAGTCCAAAGACATGCGCTATAGGTGAATTGGGTAAGCTAAATTGTCTGTAGTGTATGTGTGTGAATGAGTGTGTATGGGTGTTTCCCAGTGATGGGTTGCAGCTGGAAGGGCATCCGCTGTGTAAAACATATGCTGGATAAGTTGGTGGTTCATTCTGCTGTGGCGACCCCAGATTAATAAAGGGACTAAGCCGAAAAGAAAATTAATGAATGAATGATTCATATGCTGGTGTATATAGTCACACGATTCATTTGCTGGTGTATATGATTCACAAGGATATATATTGTCTATATAGTCACATAATGATTTATATGATGGTGTACAGTATAT
>CAIGQV010018202.1:17009229-17024306 GCA_903798115.1 Danio jaintianensis
TATATAGTCACATAATGATTAATTTGCTGGTGTATATAGTCACATAACGATTAATTTGCTGGTGTATATAGTCACATAATGATTCATATGCATTTGCTGGTGTATACAGGCACATAACAATTACTATGTTGTTGTATATAGTCACAATGATTCATATGCTGGTGTACATAGTCACAATGGTTCATATGCTGGTGTATATAGTCATATTGATTCATATGCTGTGTATATAGTCACGATTCATATGGTGTATAGTCACATAATGATTTGTATGCTAGTGTATATAGTCAGAAGAATGATTCATATGCTGGTGTATATAGTCATAATAATTCATATGCTGGAATATATAGTCACATAATGCTTTATATTCTGGTGTATATCGTCACATAATATTTCATATACATATGCTGGTGTATATATTTATAATGATTCATATGCATTTGCTGGTGTATACAGTCACATAATGATTCATAAGCTGGTGAACATAGTCACAAAACGATTCATGTGCCTGGTATGTAGAGTTACATAATGATTCATATGCATATGCTGGAGAACATAGCCAAATAGAAATTATTCGCAACATTATAAACCTATTTATTTTTGATAAATTTATTGTGTCCCTGGCTGAATAAACCCATTCATGTCTTTATTAACTTTTTATTTTATTTATTAATATATTTTGATATCACACTGACCCCCAAGCTTTAAAATGACACCGTTATCATTCATCTAATGAAAAGACCTTCATTTCTTTCTCCATTATTCTAAGTGAAAACCCCTCTGTCAGGATAAACAATGAATATGTGAGCAAGCAAACGTGACATTTTTCCACAATAAACACCTGAGGCCTGTCTCTTTAGTTCCTGCACTCAGCTGTCATCTCAATTTCGTCTTGCTGCCTTCCTCTCCATTGAGTTTGACCTCACTTCAAGTGCTTTCAATGGCAGTGTGTGTGAGCTAAAGACTCCCAGTGCATGTGTCGTCTGGAAACTGAACAGAAGAGAATGAACGCAGGAATTCAGAGCACAAACTGACCTCCCAATTACCTGGCCTGGCTTTCTTAAGCTCTTACAATGAGCTCCACTGCCGGAGATTTGTGTATTCGCCCTATTGAGGCGGAGGGAGACAAAAGCAGCTCTCCTGGGAATTATGCAGTCCTTCTATATTTTAGGCAAATGACTCAGGTAATTACAGAGCTTGGGGGAATATCCATCGTCATTAAGCATGAATGAGTAGAATCAGGCCACTGCTGGTACTGTATACAACTGTATACAACGTGTGTTTATCTTGACAGATGTTTATATATACATATATAAAAAAACGAGTAGTGCAATTACATTTTTATGAATCTCTATTTTACCTTAAACAAGAAGGGTTTCAAAAAGTTGTCATCTCAGCAAAGCAATATAAAAAAAACACATAGTTCCACAAAGAACCTTTCAGTTCAGTTGAAAAAATCTTTCTTAGTTAAAGCACATTTAAATATTTTAATGAACATTTATCCACTATAAAAGAACCTTTTGTGCAATAGAAAGATTATGAAGTTCCACTGGTGCCAATAAAAAGTTTTTTTTCTAAAAAGTGTTTGATTTGTGCTTTATCTTAAATTTAATATTGTTTCCAAGAGCATAACAAGAAAATTAATCCCAAAATATGTGGGTGTCTGACTAAATTACAAGTCTTTGCTCAACAAGTTTGGCTTGGGTTCTATGAATTTTAGTGACATACACTACTCTTTATCACTGGCATTTTTAAAAATCTTAGAGCACCTTAAGCAGAAACGTATACTTCTGCATTGAGTAATCCTCGTACCCCACGGAGCATCACCTGCACATAGCTGACATCATTGTGATCATTTATAGCTTCTGTCTTGTGTTGCTCTGCAATAACACTTCAGAAATGCTAGTGGACAGTGGAGTTTCTCTGCCAGTGTTTTGAGTTTATGGTAGAAATGAATGTGATGCTACTGTAACAGTAGTTCAAACTCACACTCATTAAGGGACATTTAATCGTAAAAAAAAAAAAAAAACGAAAAAAAAAAATATTAATAGCTCCTCTGTGGCACACAAAACTTGTTAAAGATTCATTCCACTGGCCTCGCTCCACTCCCAAGGCTCTTGGCCCCGCCCACACCTGTCACAGTTACACCAAGCTGGCCAATCACAGATCTTTGTCTATATAGTCACAGATCATGTTGTCACAACATGTAATTTAATTTTTTTGAAAGCTTCTGTTTAATTTGTTTTGTGAGTTTGTTTCAGTTGACCATGTCCATCTGCTTCTTGTTTAGTTTTTTTTTTACATTGTAGACACACACGCATATATATATATATATATATATATATATATATATATATATATAAACAAACTAATTAAATTATTGTGGCTTTTATTGTGGGTTTTGTAATTATTTCTGAGAGACAAAAAAATACTTTGATTATGTTTGTATTATCACTTTTGTATTTCTTGTATATTTTTATTTACATTTCAGAATGATGATATATTTCATAGTATTGCCATCTTGTACTACTAAGTAATAAGTATACTATAAAACATTATTATTATTAATATTATTGCAATATATGGGCTGCACGGTGGCACAGTGGGTAGCACGTTCGCCTCACAGCAAGAAGGTCGCTGGTTCGAGCCTGGTTCGAGCCTGAGGTCAGTTGGCGTTTCTGTGTAGAGTTTGCATGTTCTCCCCGTGTTTGCGTGGGTTTCCTCCGGGTGCTTCAGTTTCCCCCACAAGTCCAAAGACATGTGGTATAGGTGAATTGGGTAAGCTAAATTGTCTGTAGTGTATGTGTGTGAATGAGTGTGTGTGGGTGTTTCCCAGTGATGGGTTGCAGCTGGAAGGGCATCCGCTGTGTAAAACATATGCTGGATAAATTGGCGGTTCATTCCGCTGTGGCGACCCCAGATTAATAAAGGGTCTAAGCCGAAAAGAAAATTAATGAATGAATTACAATAAACTTCTATTCTTTTAGTCTTTTTAGTTCAAATTCTCACATTTCATTTAATGTGATACTTATTTCTATTCAGCTAATTGTCAATTTTTATTATTTTATACTCACACCATTATTTTTAATGTACCACCACAGTGTGCTTTAAAGCGACTGTGCTAAAATTAATGTACCGTGGCATTTACATAGTACTGCAGGGTGCCATGATCTAAATTTCACAGTACATGAGTTTGGCAGTCATTCAGTACCATTTTATTGATTACCAATATCACAGTGCCGCCACACTACCTTTTTGTAATAAATCTAAAAGATACAGTGTTCCACTACATATTAACTAAAGTAATGATTACCTGCTAACCTTGTGAACTCAACACAACCAGCTCAGACTGCAGCTTCCGCAGCTTGTTATGTTGTTTTTCAGACAAAATCTCAGTGGAATTACACTTTATAGAGTCTCCGGGTCCAAGGCCTGCACTGCCATCAAGATTTAAGGCTTATCACAGCTTCAGGATCTGAGAACAAATGAGCAACACTCGCATTCAGCAAAACACTTGCTCATTAGTCAGGCTTATTAGTATGACTTGCTGAACTTACAGACTTCTTTTTGAAAGATTAGGCTACTGTGTGTATTATTGTTTATTTCATTTGACCAATTTTATTGCCTTTGATCAGTTTTTTTTTCAGGTTTTTATTTCTCTGCCAGGCACAATTTACTGGAGATTCAAATGCACTGACCACTAGAGGACACTGGAGAGCTGAGAGAGAATTGCAGTTAGAACCTTGCATCAATGCTGATTGTTTATGTACAGCTACGGAAAATAATAATTAAAAGACCACATGAAAATTATTATTTTTAATTATGGGTTTAAATAAAGTGTTAATATTTGTTTTATTTTATATTTCATATAAAATATTGTCACTTAGATCACTTTTTTTTTTTCTCCAGAAAATGATAATTGGTCAAATAACAAATATTTCCCCAAGTCATTCATGTTTATTTATATAGCGCTTTTACAATGTAGATTGTGTCAAAGCAGCTTAACATAGAAGTTCTAGTAAATAGAAAATTTGTCAGTCCAGTTTTCAATGTTGAAGTTCAGTTTAGTTCAGTTCAGTGTGGTTTAATTTTCACTGCTGAAAGTCCAAACACTGAAGAGCAAATCCATTGATGCGCAGCTCCACAAGTCCCAACCAAGCAAGCCAGTGGCGAGGAACAAACTTCACCAATTGATGAAAGTGAAGGAAAAAAACCTTAAGAGAAGGTGTGAGTAGGTCACCGGCGGGTGTTCAGGCTGGTCCACAGGATCAATGCGGAGACTCATCTGTCACTGTGGTCTTTCAGGAATCAGTCTCGCGCTCTCTGCTCCTCCATGACCACCACAGCATCAGCTCAGGATATGGCCTGGTCCAGGATTTTGGAGACCTTAGCATAATTTCTTCACAGGTCTTGGATCGCATCAATGGTGCTGCATAATCTCTAGAGGCCTCGGGATGAGTATCCCCAGGTGGAAATAGAGAATAAAGAAAATAATTAGCGCAGCTGCTGTTCATAGTGTATTTAAACGAGATGCAAAAATGAAGTGCTATAAATGAAAATAATAGTTATATAAACAAACATGTAAAGCATATGAGTATTTCTAACAAAATGTCTGGTGCATTAAGACAGGAGGAGTGTGTCCTACAGGTGGTTGTCAAGCCCGCTCACCTGCGTGAAGCACACTCATGCATCATACTGTTATGTGATGCATTGAGTGTATACTTTACTAAAAAGATAGGTCTTTAATCTTTTGAACTGAGAGAGTGTGTTTGAGCCTCGGACATTATCAGGAAGGCTGTTCCAGATATTAGGAGTCATAAATGAGAAGGCTCGACTGCCTTTAGTAGATTTTGCTATTCTAGGTACTACCAGAAGTCCTGAGTTTTGAGATCTTAAAGAGCGGGTTGGATTGTAGCGAGACAGAAGGTTGGTTAGATAAACAGGAGCTCGATTATTTAAAGCTTTATAGGTAAGAAGCTAAATTTTATAATCAATACGGAACTTAACAGGCAGCCAGTGTAAGGAGGATCAAATTGGGGTGATATATGAAAATTGGGGTCATATTAATAATAATTCAACATAATCATACAATGATATATTTGATGATAGTACATATTTATACAACAGTTTAAATGTAATATGTAGATTTCACCAAATATATTTTTGCCATATTGGTTTTCATTTTTAATAGAACTGATTGCTTTTTCATTATTCCAGTCTTTAATGTCACATGTTTCTGAAAACAGTAATATGTATAATACATTTTATTAGGAAGTGGACATTAGTTATTTTTGTGTTTTGCTAAGCAATTTCATTCTTGTTTTTTTCATGAAATAAAAAAAAAGGTAATTATGATACTTTTAAAGAATAAAAAAAAGTATTGCAAAATATAATGGTGTCACTCTGTGGGCCTGAGGTTATAGAAAGTGCACGAGGAAGGAGCAAAAACTAAAAAGCACTCAGATCTAAGTACTATAAATATACAATGTAAAAGAACTAAACAAGGAGCAGGTGGACCTGATCAGTGAAACAATGAGTAACCATGACAACATATTTTCCCTATTTGTCAATTGGTCAGAAAAGAAAATGTTTTGCTATGATTGAACATCAGCTTTAAGTCTTAACTCTTATGAAGATAACACATTGGTATTATGTTGTCAAAAAATAAATATAACACCTGAAAACATGGCAGCTATTTTGTTATTCTGACGCAAAAAAAATGCTCTAAATTACCACATTTTATTCTACATTTGTGTTAAATGTCATCAATAGTTTACGGAATAAAAGAAAAAGTACATTTTACTCAAGCATGTACCTACAAATGGAAAATCCATAGAGAATTTGAAAGCATTTTCTTCTTTTTCCATAGCTGTATATATGACTGCATATATTACAGATGTATTTTTCTACACTTCCGTTTTATCTTCCATCATCTCAAGCCCATTTCTATATCCTCATGAAACAGCGAATAAAGCAACATCAAGATGCTTTATCAAAACTGGCAAAGCAAGCCAAATGTACACTTTCCCATGCAGTCATATCTTGTCTTTTATTTGGACTGAATTCAATGGCCATGTCTGTGCTGTCACACCAGCGGATGGTTGTAGAAAAACACAAGCTTTTGTTGTTTGCAGTCTGTGAGCACAAAAAGACTCTTTCATCTCCTTCTGTCCTGTCATGAGCTGTTTGTGTGTGATGCAGTAAACAGAAGTGAATAGCAGAGTATGTTTTACCTGTGCTAGCTCTCGGTTTCTTTACCTCTGCTTTCAGCTCTTGCGGTGCAGACGTCTGTTTTTCTGTCGGAATATGTGAGTGGAGATGCTGTTGACTTGCAGGGTTTCTACAACTGGAGTTTGGGCTGTTTAGACACTAAAATGCTTGCGATATGTGTCTGTGAGATCTGTGAGAATTAAACAACCTCACATAGAAAAAGAAACCTGTTATGCAGGATTCAGCTGTGTGAATGAGTGTACAGGTAATTACTAACAGTATTCAAATACAGATAAGTTAATAGTTATTTTATGCTAAACTATTAATTGCTATATTTTTATAGTAGTAACTGTAACAGTGGTTCATGGGTAAGATGAGAGGCCGACCAACATGCTGTAGGAATTAGTGATTGCTGTTTTCGAAGCACTGCTTCTTGAAGCTTTAAAACCTTCACAAATCTTTTGCTTGAAATCAGCTGTTTCGGAGCATGTATCAAATTGGCAAGGTCACGTGATTTCAGTAAACGAGGCTTTGCTATGTTATTACTGTTTCAAACCATTTCGATAAATTCAGTGGTTGTCCACTGGGGACGATCTGTGTAATATAGTGATGGCCAATTGCAAACACATCATTCTTTTTAACTGGATCTTCTAAGTAAACTAGTCGAACCGGTTCACAAAATCGAACTGAATTGTTCGAAACGGTTCGCATCTCCATTAAGTCCTTAATCACAAATTACTTACTTTTTTAACATGCCTGACAGCCCAAGTTAGCCCATTTCCCAAGTTATTTAATTACTAGAAATTACTTAGTTACTAGATCTGGCAAAACATAAGTTTATTTCATAACAGAAAATTGTAATGGAATTTAAATAGTAAGTGAATCATGCTTCATTTGGATTAAAAAAATTAATTGTAAGAAAATTTTTTGATCATGGTTATACTTACTCCCAGGGCCATTTATATCGAAGTTGATATTTAGCTGCACCATATTGGTGTTTCGTAACTTCTAGTTTTTATGAGGTGGGTTGTTAGCCCAACGCTCAACCTTCAACCTTGAGGACCAGGACATACACTATGGACAGTTTATCTTATCCAATTCACCTACAGCACATATCTTTGGACTGTGGGGGAAACCGGAGCACCCGGAGAAAACCCACGCAAACATGGGGAGAACATGCAAACTACACACAGAAATGCCAACTGACCCAGCCGGGGCTCGAACCTGCGACCTTCTTGCTGTGAGGCGACAGCATACCCACTGCGCCACCGTGTCGCCCCCAGATCATGGTGATAACTGATTGAAATTATGATTGCTGACTATATTTTTGATATGTTGAGTCCTAACATGAGGCTATTGTCATTATGTCATTGCGGATGACGTCATTACGTTGTAGTGTAAAATAACCTTGATCCAGTTTTTGAACCAGTTTATTTAAACAGACTGTGAGAAAGATGTTGACTTCCCATCACTAGTGTAATACCCATAATAATACCATAAAATCCACAATGAATCACCCCCAGTGGCGGATCATTGAACAGGTTGCATAGTTTTAACCTGAATCATTTTTACGAATTTTGTTTTACGACATTTTAATGAGATTTGTAAAGTGAAAAGGAATAAAAGTTTCTTGTTGGCCTGTTTAGCAGAG
Organism: Danio jaintianensis; assembly: GCA_903798115.1. NCBI lineage: Eukaryota > Metazoa > Chordata > Actinopteri > Cypriniformes > Danionidae > Danio > Danio jaintianensis. Next base: position 17,017,088 of record CAIGQV010018202.1, read on the forward strand.
TCCACCATGAGACAAACAATATAAAAGAAAACATTATGCAAGCACTTAATACTTAATGATATTATACAAGCAAAGTGTATTTATAAGTTATACTTTCAATTTAAGGTTTGCAATATGTGCCGGCGCCTATAGCCTTGTGGTTAGTTTGTTAACCTAACATTATGGTGTTCATAACATTCATTTTGAGATCTTTTGTTTTGAGGTCTTTTGACAATTCTTTCCCTCTTTTTTTTGTGGTGAAAACCACTAAAAATAATTACATATATAATTGTGCAATAAGTTTGAAAAAGCTAATTATAATGGATGTTTTGCTTGAGTTGTTGCATTTAAATGCTTTTAACCACCATTTAATAGTCCCTATCAAATGTTGTTTCAGACACTTCAAAAAGGTTACACAGGAACACAGTCCATAGCCATCCACAAGATAACAGACAGCGACCACATACATTCAATGGCTAAATAACACCAAAAGACAAGGCTATTTATAGTGTGTGATGATGGGTTCATGAGAGTCAGGTGTGCGGTGCAAGGGATTCCGGGATATGAATATGAACAGATGTGAGGTGTTGAGTGCCCTCTAGTGTGTCTGGTGGGCACACTTGATAGTGACTGTGGCAAATAACGATGATTACATTTCATAAACAAAGGTTACATATAACGGTTTATATATATGTTTTTGTTTTTTAAAGTAATTATAAATATAATCACAACTGATAATAAATTATTAATGCATTATTGTTACGTTATTTTATGTTAAGGCATCACAGCATTATAATTCACAATGAAAAATGAACATTACAACAAAGTAATGAATTTCAAATGATGTGTTAAACCAATAGTAAATATTACATTTAATGTGTTTAAAAAATCTATGTATTCATAATTGATATTAAGTGATACCAATAAGTATTTTGATATACCACAGTATTATAATCCACAATGAAAAATGAGACATGATAATAAAGTAATAGATATTATTTGTTATGTTTTAAAGTAAAAAACAAACATTACATTTAAAAGCTTATTACCTTTTTAGTGTTTCAAAGTAATAAAAATGTAATCACAACCGATATTGTATGATACCGATAAGTTGTTTTTTATATTTAGGTATCACAGCTTTATAATAAACAATGAAAAATGAAACAGGGTAATGAAGTAATGAATTGTTATATTTTTAAGTAAAAGCAAAGACTACATTATTATATCATTATTATATTATATTATTATCATTATTATATCATTAGTGTTTTAAAGCAAAAATAAGGTAATCACAACCGATATTAATAATCGATTTGATACTGATTGGCTGATCATTGTTTTTACACTACGGTTTATAACCACTAATAACATACTGATATTATTACTGATGTTTGGTGATGTTTTCTCACTAATAAGGTAATCACAACCAACATTTGAAATTGTCCTGATATGAATAAGTTGTGAACTATTGTTATACCATGATTAATTAAATGACTGTTATTCTATACTTCTTTGACTAATTTATTCATTTAGGCACCACAATATTATTATATAGCATATAGCAGATTACATTTAATAATGTCGCTACATTATTCATGTTTTGCAGATTAACTTGGAGTGCCAGATGACATCAGAGGCATAATAAACATGCTGAAATGTGTGTGTGTGTGTGTTTTTTAAATGTCATTATTGTTTCAGTAGGTTCAAAAGGCATTCAAAAGTAATGTTCCCATGATGACTGATCATCCCGTGATGCTATTATTAGGGTTTGCAAAACCAGAAATATTATCAAAACATTTAAAAACACTGGATGTTTTGAACATTCAAAGAACTTTCAGAAAAAAAATTTTCATTAGTGGAATTTTAGCAAAATGCTCTTGCTATATATATTTTTGCATTGTGTCTGCGCAACTGAAAAATCTAATATGCATCATTAGGTTAAATTTTAAAAATGTTAACATATATACAACTTTCACGGCAGTGCTCTGTATTGCATCAAGCAAAGTGAGAACAGAAAGACATGGAGTTTTTTTTCTCCAGCTCCTCTAGAACTGCTTTACATTCAGCACTGCCTTCATGCATCATTGCTATTCTGTAGATTTACTCTGTAAATCTGAAATGTAATCTGTGTAATGATGTTTAAAATGTGGAAATAGGAAGTGGAAGAGACAAAACTACATTTCATATTTTTCTGAAGAAAACCTGATCGCATAAAGAGTTTGAGGTTTTCATTTGGCAAATAACTTGACATAATATGACATGATGATATATTGTTTTACTTTTTTTTATTACGTACTAAGAACAGTGTAAATAGACTGACACATAAATAACAATGATTTTTTTGATGATAAAATATGTTGTTTGTATGATATACATTAATACATTTCCACAAATCATAGTAAGGATAGAATAAAGCATATAATGTAAGTAAGTCCGACACAAAAACAACAACATTATGATATATTTGATAACAGTAGTCATTACTTTTTAAAAATATTATATTTTCCAAAGTCATATTAATGATTGCATAAATAATGAAATATAAAATCTAATGATATATTTGATGACAATACATATTTGACATATATTATATAGACAGGTTGAATATAATATGGATATTTCGATCTAAATATTACTGTATATATTTCTAACTTCAATAGAAATTATTCTAATCGGCTTTTTTTTTTACAAAAATGTTGTGCAGCTTATTATTTCCGTTGGTTTTTAAAATATATATACATTTACTCTTACATATACACATTCTTAGATGCATAGAAAGTTTAATTATTTGAAATAAAAGTAAAAGTCTTGACTCACTTTGATCAATTTAACATTTACTTTCTAAACCAAAGTATAAAAAAAATAATTAAAAAAGCATATATATTCATTCATTCATTTTCTTTTTGGCTTAGTCCTTTTATTAATCTGGGGTCGCCACAGCGGAATGAACCGCCAACTTATCCAGCATATGTTTTAGCATATGTTCCAGCTGCAACCCATCACTGGGAAACATCCATACACACACATACACTATGGACAATTATTCATTCATTCATTTTCTTTTCGGCTTAGTCCCTTTATTAATCTGGGGTCGCCACAGTGGAATGAACCGCCAACTTATCCAGCATATGTTTTACGCAGCGGATGCCCTTCCAGCTGCAACCCATCACTGGGAAACATCCATACACACTCATTCACTACAGACAATTTAGCTTACCCAATTCACCTATACCGCATGTCTTTGGATTTGTGGGGGAAACCGGAGCACCTGGAGGAAAACCACACCAACACGGGGAGAACATGCAAACTCCACACAGAAACGTCAACTGACCCAGCCAAGGCTCAAACCACTAACCTTCTTGCTGTGAGGCGAACATGCTACCCACTGCGCCACCGTGCAGCCAAGCGCATTATATATATATATATATATATATATATATAAAATGATTTGCCTGTAGCACAAACAATGTGGTACAAGTTATATTAAAATTTTTAATACTTGGATTTAGGGAATCATTTCAAAAGTATGTGCATTACTAACACCAATGCTTTCCTTCAACACTGTGCATTTTTTTTGTCGATTTGTGTCTCATCTGACCTGTAGCAATGTTCTCTTTCTCTACTTTCGGGCCGCAGTGGATTGTAACCTGTGACTGACGGCCTCAAGGTCCAATTCCAGCACTTGAAACAAGAAATTATGAAATGAATTCTTCTGGAGTAAATACCTTACTTCTAACGTTTCAGCAGCTCACCCACGCTCTCATTCTGCCCTCCAGACCTTGGCACTCAGTTTACTGTGCTGTAATAAAACACACACACACATATTTGAGTGTAAACATCTTATCAAAGCCGAGCCTCATTTCAGCGCTCTCTCATTACCAGCTTTTCTCCATCTGCATTCACTGACTTTGCTCTTGCTGGAATCCAGTCTGGCCTTTATGACTGCGGTGACATTGACATCAATTAAATGGAAATATGTACAGAGCAAAATGAAACGCGACTATGGCGCTGCAGTTCAATTAAAAACCGACTTAATAGTACCAGGCAGGAAGAAGGTGAGAAAAATCAACTTGAGGGGAAGATGAAATGAGCAAAATAAAACATAAACAGCACGTGTGTGTACTTTTTAATGTCAAGAGACCCCGTCAACAAGCGCTGTTGACCTTTAACTTGTATTTCCGATTCACAATCGTCAGCTTAATTCATTTGTTAAGAATTTTGTAGCGGTCATAATAAAAGGGGATTTTGATATTTATGTTTTATAGAATTTTGAGATTTTGGACTTTCACAAAGTTTTTTTCACGCTTTTTCATTACAATACACATTTTTAAAGACAGTTTTCTCAAAATTCTTGCGAAATAATAATTATATTTAACTATGCACCGATATGGAATTTTGATAACTTTATCGGATACCGATAACTTTTTAGATTTGGAGGTTTTTATATTAGCTGATTAAAAACAAACAAAAAGTCGAACACCTACAGTGAACTGATTTTATATTAAACCATACTGAAAAAACAATTTATGCCAGAAAAAAAGGCATAAATAAAGCAACCAAGTCACTGAACATTAACCAAAATATCAGTAAAATATAATAAAGTGGCAGGCAGCAAGCACATTCAATTCACTTCAATTCATCTTTATTTCTATAACACTTTTACAATGTAGACTCAGTCAAATCAGCTTAACATAGAAGTTCTAGTAAATTGAAACTATGTCAGGCGAGGAACAAAACTTCACCAATTGACGAAAGTGAGGAAAAAAAACCTTGAGAGAAACCAGGCTCAATTGGGCATGACCATTTCTCCTCTGGCCAAACTTCTTGTGCAGAGATGCATTCTAGGCGCCGGAGGCTGGAGAACACTGGACTTCCATCGTGGAGAAGCTGCAGATGTGAGTAGGTCACCGGCGGGTGTTCAGGCTGGCCCACGGGATCAATGCGGAGACTCGTCTGTCACTGGGGTCTTTCAGGTCTCATGCTCTCCACTCCTCCACGACCACCACAGCATCTGCTCAGGATACGGCCTGGTCCAGAATTATGGAGACCTCGGGATAATGAAAAACAGACTAACATAGGCGTAGATTCCATTCAAATTATAATGTCTTTTGGGAAGAGTTACCGGCTCCGGTTGCCCTAATTAATGCAGCCTAACAATCCTTTAGAGGATTTGGATTTCAAATCACAAGCATATGCAGTGGTTCAGTTAGAGAAAATAATACATCATTTATTGGCTTAAAGATATTGGCCTAATTTAGTTATCGTACCAATAACGATAAATATAGCATTCAACGGCTGATATCGATATATGGCCAACAATATATCATTCATCCATAATAATAATAATAATAATTTTCTCCTGCACTGAGCCATAAATCTTCATCTCAGTATCGTTTACACCATAAACCTCACAGTTTTATTCATAACTGTATTCTAAAGCTTTTTACAGAGGCATATGTTGATACATAATTTGACTATACATAACATTTTATTCAGCAAAAATGTGCTTTTCTCTGGTTCTTCACAGTAGTTTCTGAATTATGCAGAAATAGAAAGATTTCCAAAATCAAAAAAAAAAAACCTGACGCTAATGTGTAAAAAAAAAAAATGAAACAAGAATTTTGAACATGACTTGTGCAGGAAATATACGTAAATTAGGGCATATTTAGTCAAATAATAGAGAAAAAAAAGATAAATAAAAAAGCATGGTGATAACTGAATTTTTATTATTAATACCATTATTACAATTTATAACCCTATTCTCATAGGGGGCCTTAACAGAATAATAGTTCAGGAAAAAATAAATAAATAAATACAAATTCTGTCTTCATTTATTTGCGCTCCACATGATCCAAACCCATGTTTCTTTCTTCTAATGAACACAAAGGAAGTTAGTTAGAAGAATGCTGAAATATGGAAGTCAACAACATTCTTCAAAATATCTTCTTCTTTGTTCAACAGCAGAAACAAACACATACAGAATTGGAACCACCTGATGGTGAGTAAATTTAAATTTTTGGGTGAACTATACCTTTTACTGACTTATGTCGCTGAATTCACAGCTCCATCTGGGTCCATCTCGTTCCTGCTGCTCCCGGGTCACTTCCTCTCCGACTTCCTGTCAGGTTTCCAGCTGGTGTCACTTGTGAATTAGAGTATCCAGACTCCAGAAGCTGTTGATCAGAGTGGGTGGTAGACTGGACCTGTGTCTGCGGTGTCTCCGGGTGATGCCAGGTCACATTTGACTGCAGTTTCCAGCTGAGGCTCAGCAGCTCTTCTTAGACCGGATTGAGAGACTCTCTGGTCACCCCACACGCACTGCTTGCTTGCATGTGTGGCCTGCGTACAAGAGACTTAAGACTAAATAAAAGTAAACCAATTGATCCAATGTTGTTTTAAAGGGATAGTTCCCTTTAAAAAAAATAACAAACATCAATTCATTCATTCATTCATTCATTTTCTTTTCGGCTTAGTCCCTTTATTAATCTGGGGTCGCCACAGCAGGATGAACTGCCAACTTATCCAGCATATGTTTTACACAGCGGATGCCCTTCCAGCTGCAACCCATCACTGGGAAACATTCATGCAAAACTCATTCACACACATACACTACGGACAATTTTAGCTTACCCAATTCACCTATACCGCATGTCTTTGGACTTGTGGGGGAAACCGGAGCACCCGGAGGAAACCCACGCGAACACGGGGAGAACATGCAAACTCCACACAGAAATGCCAACTGACCCAGCCGAGGCTCGAACCAGCGACCTTCTTGCTGTGAGGCGAACGTGCTACCCACTGCGCCACCGCGTCGCCCTAACAAACATCAAAATGAACAAAAAAATAAAATTATCCTTTACTCATCCTCCAAATTTAAAGAAATTATTGACAAAAATAAATATAGATTAAACATAAATATACACACAAATAATTCTATAAAATTATTATTGTTTATGTTGACAAACTTATTTATTTTTAACTTTTTTATTTGTAAATGTAAATATTTAAGTGTATACATTTAAAAAAATTGTATATATGATTTTTTTTTAATAACATTTCAATATATTTATGTATACAGTCTATAAAATGTTTTGAAACATTTCAATATTTTGAAACATTTCAAGATTAGAAGTGTAAATATTAGTGCTGGGCAAAAGAATTTTGACTTAATTTAAGTGTGTGTACTGTGTATATGTATGTATATATATATATATATATATATATATATATATATATATAT
>CAIGQV010018202.1:17024406-17043349 GCA_903798115.1 Danio jaintianensis
ATATATATATATATATATATATATATATATATATATATATATATATGCACAGCACTAGTAAATATATAATAGTACATAATGTACACAAAACCAGAACCCTGTATGTACTCTATATCCAATTAGTCAAATAAAATTATGTCACATTCTGTGTTTTTGACAAATCATGGCAGGGGGGGAAGAATGTGTCTGGTCACAAACAACCTAAAGGCTAGTGCTCAGGATCTTAGTGTGTGTTTACTGTGGTGAACGTCGCCACTCATTAATAAATCATCAGCGATGCACCGAACACGACTGCTGTTAAAATGAGATTATGAAGATGCAAATAATTCTCTCCAAGCTAAACATCTGAAGTTTGAAGGCAAAACCAGCGACTTCTGCTAGAACTGTGCTGCCGACACTAAAGTGGAGAGCAAAAAACCTCACGCGAATCCCATCTCAGCATAAAAAAATGGACCCTGTTGGTTTAAAATTATGATGAGAACACAAAGTTTTCTGCTTCTCTGCAAACTCTAAGTCTTTCATCCAACAACAAAAAAAAAAAAACATGAATATTGGACAGTCGAAGCCATGAATATACATGAAAGAATGTTTTATTTTAGCATTATTCACTCTTGTCAGGACAGAGACGAGATCATTCTGAAGGCTTCTCACACTTTCAGCGCTTCATATCCTTATTTAATTTTCTATTTTAGCAGCTGTCAGAGACGCTCGCGTTTCATCATGCTTTTAGGAAAAGAGGAAACGAAGAAAAAAAAATTTCTGTTAAATAATTCAAGCCGAATGTCACTGATATCAGCATTTCTAATTACTGTATGTTTGATTATTTATATATTATTTAAATCAAAATTCGAAACAAATATTAAATATGAATATAATCATTTACATTAATCTTTTAATGCAATTATGTACTGCATTTTTGATATTATATCAGGTCAACAACAATATATAACATATTTTAATATAAAAAAAAATTGGTCACTCTACATATATGTAACAGTCATAAATTACTGTTGATGTGATTGTTTATTATTATTATTATTATTATTATTATTATTTATAATAGTAATAATAATAATAATAATAATAATACACTCAGAAAATCATGTTTGTTGCTTGTCCAAACTACTGAATGAAATAAACATGGGGCGACACAGTAGCTCAGTGGTTAGCACTGTTGCCTCACAGCAAGAAGGTTGCTGGTTTAAGTCCCGCCTGGGTCAGTTAGCATTTCTGTGTGGAGTTTGCATGTTCTCCCTGTGTTCCGTGGGTTTCCTCCACAGTCCAAAGACATGCAGTATAGGTGAATTGAATAAACTAAATTGGCCGTAGTGTTTGTGTGTGAATGAGGGTGCATGGATGTTTCCCAGTACTGGGATGCAGCTGGAAGGGCATCCGCTGTGTAAAACATATGCTGGATAAGTTCACATTCCGCTGTGGCGACCCCTGATGAATAAAGGGACTAAGCTGAAGAAAAATGAATGAATATAAACATGATAATATAATTTTTATTCCAATAGATAATTTGTACATTTATTTTTGCAAATGTACAATACATCTACACTACTAAGTCACAACAAAAGCAGCAACAACAATAATGATAACAATAATTATAATAATAATAATAAATATTGTCACAATCTGTAATCATATATGGGAAATTGATATGAAACTAAATACATCAAAATACACAAACAGTGGTTAAAAAATATCTGTCAGCTAAATACAAATGTTAATATATTTATAGATATTATAAATATGATTACCATAATATAAGTATTTAAAATATTTCTAATCATTATTAAATATATATGTGTTTGTATGTTATAATTTAATTTTGCAACTTTTTTTTGCATAAAAAGCACTATACAAATATGATATATGATGTTTGCATCATTCACTCGTTTGAAGACTTCTCAAACCTTCAGCGCTTCACATCCTTATTTAATTTTCTATTTCAGCAGCTGTCAGAGGCGCTCGCGTTTCATCAAGCTGTTAGGAGAAGAAGAAATGTCCTCAGATTTCCTGAGTCCTGTTTTTGTTCAATAAATCAAGCCGAATGTCATTGATATCAGGGTTTCTAATTACGTCTGATTTGTTTGAACAGCCTCGACTAATGCAAATGCAGCGTCCGCTTATACAATATATTCCAGAGTCACTCACACAATGTTTTCTTATGATTAGGTTACTTTGCATGCAAGGCCTGGGATGTTTTGCATGTTCTTAACCATTAAAATTAGTTTCTAAAAGCAGACCTGTAACTATGAGGTAACCGAGGTCAGAAATAAAATTTGAAGTGCTCTAAATGTAAAATGATTTCAAATCAGGCTGACTAATACATTCAAAAGTGAATGACCTCCGCCAGGTTGCTAGACCCAGTTATTATAAGCATCTGGTTATTATAAAAAAAGTGTCATTAGACTTGTTTTTAACATTTATCTCTTTAGCCAGAATTAACACTGCCTGGTTGGCCCTTTGTCCCTGGGTTATCATTAAAACAAACAAAAAAAAAAGCACAAAAAAAAAAAAAACTTAACATTCAAACTTTAAGCACAACCTAAAGTTACCATAGAATGAAAATCTGGGTATACCTAGGCATAGCTGAATAGTAGAAATTTAGTACATGGAAATGACAAACACAACTAATCAAACATAATTGCTCCTCATTGTCATGTAAATCCTGTGAGTGTAAAATCCCAGTGAAAAACAGGCCAATCAGAATAAAACACTGGCTGTGATGATCCACACAGGATCATTCATATGCAAGCCCCAGGCTGTTTGATAAACACATTTTAAACTCAATTGGTTTATGTTCAATCCACCAAAAAAAAACAAACAAAAAAAACAAGTTAACTTAATTCCTTCATGTTGCTCCAACATAAATTGTGTAGAACCCAGCATTTTCACAGTGTATACATTTATTCAGTGCCACTCAAAAAAGGCATAAGGTCTGTTTAAATGTATATCTCCTTAGTTTAATAGTTGAATGTGGTTTAATGTGTATATTGTGACATATTGTTGTCACGGTCACACAAGGGAGTGTAAACTTCAAGTGTGTTTATTAAAGTGATATGCACAATAGTAGTTAGGTTAAGTAGGTGAATGGTGTTGAAGGAGAGCGATCTCACACGCACACACAGTTCAGCAGCTCAGTTCAGTTCAACGGCTATTGCCAACATAAGAACAGTCACTTCCCTTATACCGGTGCTTTGGCATTCACAGAAGGAGGACATCCATGGAAGAGCGCAGGAGAAGCCAGGGGAGAAGACGAAGGGGACCATACGAGTCTGATTCCAGCCGATGACTGAGTGAGTGAGGTGAGTATTTGTAGTGTGTGGTGATTGCAGGTGCAGGTGATGGTGATTAGTAATAAGGCGGGGGTTCACGGGTGTGGTGGATGGTGAGTGAGAACGATTGTGATACCTTACAATATTAATGTCTCAGAATTGTAATGCATTACATAACTATCAATTAATTACAGAAGTAGGACTTAGAAACAGTGTGTATACTGTTTTGTAGTAATCAAAGTACTGTCATCAAACTTCACTTTGAAGCGCAGTTGTTAGTAGTTGCTTTCAATACACACCATCTAGCAATGCAAATGTAATATTTCACCTTCAATAGCACATGGTCGTGCTGTTCTTGTTTTTTTAACAACTACATTGTAAACAAAAATTGTTTTGTAACTCACACATTACTTAACATGTACCAAGTAAAATATAAGTTAAAACTGACCCGTAATGCCTTACCCTACTGTGTTACATTCATTCATTTTCCTTCGGCTTAGTCACTTTATTTATCAGGGTTCGCCACAGCGGAATGAACCGTCAACTTATCCAGCATATGTTTTACACAGCGGATGCCCTTCCAGCTGCAACCCAGTACTGGGAAACATCCATACACACTCATACACTACAGCCAACTTAGTTTATTCAATTCACCTATAGCGCATGTCTTTGAACTGTGGGGGAAACCAGAGCACCCGGAGACAACCCACGTCAACACGGGGAGAACATGCAAACTACACACAGAATTGCCAACTGACCCAGCTGGGACTCGAACCAGCGACCTTTTTGCTGTGAGGTGACAGTGGTAACCACTGAGCCACCGTGTCGCCCCTATAAAGTAAAAAGTAATTCATTAATGTAATGCTTTACTTTTCTAATGCGTTACTTCCAACAATGGTTCCAATAGTCAAAAACAAGCTTTTCATTCTAGAGGTAATTTCTGTTGTTATGAATGAGCAATTACACAAACACCTACTATGTAGATATCAGAGAACAATTCAACATATTGAATCAATGCACACTGTGACACCTTTAACTGGTAAATGTGACAGCGTTAATAAAGTAATTAGGGCTTTGATAAGGTAAGTATGTGAATGTTGGGTTTAGTGATTCTTAGTGAAGGTTTTAACTTATTTTGGAGCATTTTCTAGGGGATTGCTTTTGTTTGTTTTCATATAAATATCTGTCAACACTGTGTTGGCAGCACTTCAACTGACAGGCAGCAATCAAATAAATAAATAAATAAATTACTGTGCGGATAGTTTATTGCTGAGGAGATCATATTCCGCGTTTTATAAAAACAAAAAAAAACAATCATCATTATCTGTACAAAACTGTGTCAAATGCTATCAAAATAGTAGAATAATGACCCTCATAAACAGATTTGTCAAATGAAAACACTGTGTAGTAGATAGCTAACCATTTAAAATGTCAAGATAAAACTCATATAAATTCATTAGTTGCTGCTTTGAATTTTTAAGTTGAATCAAATTAACATTACAAGTCACTTCAACTTGCATTACTTTCAGCTGACTTAAAACATTATGGGTAAATCTTAACCGCAATCAACATAATTACTTATTTTTAAATAAATAATAATACATCATATAAAAACATACACTCAAAAATGACTTTTGCAACTTGTTTAAACAACTTATTTAAAATGAGTTTAAACAACACAATACTTAAGTTTTTTGGGGGGGCCACTTAATGGTTTTATGTTCAATCCTCTTAAGTGGTTAATCGATTTGTGTTGGGACAACATGAAGGAATTGTGTGGAACCCAGCATTTTTTACAGTGTATGTTGTCATGACTTATCGATCATACCATGTTTACATTGCCCATATTGAGCATTTCATTATTGTTCAATTCTAAAAGGGACAGTTCACCCAAAAATTAAAACTCTGTCATTATCCAAACAGACCTCACCACTTTTTCCTTCTGTGACAGTAAATGGGTGGTGAGATCTGCTTGATTACTGACATTCTTCCAAATACATTCCTCTGTGTTTAGCAGAACAAAGAGATTTGTACAGGATTGGAGCAACCTGAGGGTAGAGGATGGCTGAATGTTCATTTTTTTGGTGAGCTATGCCTTTAACAACATCCAAAGCTCACCAATTTGAAAACTCTGGCTACGGCCATGTCTATAAAAAGCCTGTAATCACAGATGCTATTCAATTTCACAACTAGCGATCATGTTGCTGAATTTGAATGTGAAAAAAGATGAATTGGTGCTGCCGTACTCACATATATTCCTTATTGGGAAGCTTGCAGGTGAGAGATAAGGTAGAGAGGCGCACGGCACAGATGGCTGAGAACAAAAAAACATGTTTGGTTTTTTATTTCTCCTTAGAGAGACTGAAACAAAAAGGTTGGTTGAACAGAGTGAAATTTGTTAATATAAAATGAGCTTATTCTCAAACGCAGCACTTAAAAGACAACAGGGGATATGTATCTCAAATATAGCAAACATGAAGACCTTTTCATATCAAATGTTTCTTCTGTTCATACTTTTGTTTTGAGGAGAGTGAATGGAGGCCTCTGATATTTATTTCTTATATACCTATTATTCCTAAAATATTGTTCTAAAATATAAAACAGCAGAAATATATGTTTTCATGAACACGTAGCTATTTATGCTGGGAGTATAAATATGACGCAATTACACATTTCATTTGAAATAAATTACAAAAAATAGTCATTTTTTAGATGTTGCTGTAATATATGATATATTTATTTAACCAATTAATTGCAATACTATTTTTAGTATAAAAATATAACAATAATAATAATAAACAAACTTTTGTCACATGTCAAAAGAAAGAGAGAGAAAACACATAAAAACCCCAAAAATAACTTATTTTTGGGGGATATTTAGCAAACATGAAGACCTTTTCATATCTAATGCTTCTTCACACTTCAATTTAATGGAGAGCAAATGAAGGCTTCTGATATTGCTTTCTTCTATACCTATTATTCCTTCCTAAAATATTGTTATAAAATATATAACAGCAGAAATATTTTTTTATGAACACATATCTACAGTATTTATGCTCTGAGTATAAAAATGAATTACACAAATTTTAATTTAAATAAATTACAAAAAACATTTTTACATTTACATTTTTAGATGTTACTGTAATAGATGATATATTTTAATCAACCAAATTAATATTATTTTTAATATAAAATACAATAATTGTAAAAAAAATATGAATTTAGTTTTTAATTTTTTTATTAATTAATAATTGATAAAAAATTCTAAAGTAATATGCACAATATCTAGATTATGTTTTATTTAATTCAATATAGTTATCATATAAGGTTGTATCAATACTATAAAATTTAAATTTCCCCAAAAATCGAAACTCAAGTGAGGCTGCATTTGTCAGTGTGTTTGTTCTCTTGGCTCTGCTTCTGTTCCTCTGCTGTGTCTGGTGTTGACAGATGGAGTCTGTCTGTATGCACTGATGACACACAAGAAGAATTAAAGTTCAAACAGCTCCAGCCCTCCATATACATTATGGAGAGAGCTACTATCTCATTTGTGAGATTCCAAAGTTTTAAACGCTACCGGCGTTTGGCCCACTTCATAAATCTCCATTAGAGGAGAAGCGGCAGAGAACAGTATGTTCAAAAGAAGAGTGAAGGAGAAGAGAAAGTAAAAATGGACTTAATCTCAGCTTCTTTCTAAATGACTAAGCTTTTTTTACAATCTCCCTGAATGTTTGTGTGTGTTTTTAATGAATGCATCTACAGTGATCTTACATAATGCAGTAAAGTGGAAATCTGACCTAAATGCAGCAGAAAGGCTATAGCTGGACTTCATGCATTATGAGCAAGCGTGACATCAAGTTAATGATGCATTACACATGCAAACATGTACAGTTGAGGGCAACATTATTAGCCCTCCTGTGAAATATTTTTTCTTTTTCAAATATTTCCCAGATGATAAATAACAGAGCAAGGAATTTTTCACATTATTTCCTGTAATACCTTTTCTTCTGGAGAAAGTCTTATTTGTTTTATTTTGGCTAGAATAAAAGCAGTTTTGAATTTTTAAAAAAACATTTTAAGGTCAATATTATTAGCCCCCTTAAGCAATATTTTTTTCGATTGTCTACAAAACAAACCATCGTTTTCAACCCAGGCTCATTCTGAAAGTACCTCTATACATTTCTGGAGTGCGCCAAATACGCCCCAGGAGCTACATTATCTTTACAGTTCTTGTTTTCGCGAATCCACCAGAGGCCACTGTGTATGCTTTTTGTGAACTTAAATTTCTCTCGCGAATGCCATTCAGGCATTTTATTTGAAATAAATTACAAAAAATTTTCATTTTTTAGATGTTGCTGTAATATATGATATATTTATTTAACCAATTAATTGCAATACTATTTTTAGTACAAAAATATAACAATAATAATAATAAACAAACTTTTGTCACATGTCAAAAGAAAGAGAGAGTAAACACATAAAAACCCCAAAAATAACTTATTTTTGGGGGATATTTAGCAAACAAATCTTTGTTCTCGCGTAAATCCACCAGAGGTCGCTGTCGACTGACTGTTTGACTGACTGACTGAATGACTGACTAATCGACTGACCTCCTTCCCTAAACGCAACCAATAGTATTTTCAAAAGCACCGATTAACCCGTCATGGTCAACTCCTCTCTGCGTCCACCAACGTACATGGCGAGCTAACTGGACAAACTGGTAACACCGGGAAACCCGTCCATACAGAGGTAAGTGGTCAGCTGGTAAACGTGAAAAAGAACGGTGACATACCGCCCCGTAGCGTTCATTTTAAAAATGAAATGCAGCCATACGTACTTCTGGCTACATAATTTGCGATCTCCAGAAACGTATATAGGGCTACGTTTTCAGAATGAGCCTATGTTGATCGTTTTACAATGCTTTGAATAATTACCCGAACTTGCCTAATTAACCTAGTTAAGATTTAAAATGGCACTTTAAGCTGAATACTAGTATCTTGAAAAATATCTAAACTATTATTTATTGTCATCATGGCAAAGATAAAAGAAATCAGTTATTAGAAATTAGTTATTATTATGTTTAGAAATGTATCGAAAACAGCTTCTCTCCATTAAACAAAAATTGGGAGAAAAAAAACATATAGGGGGGCTAATAATTCTGACTTCAGTGTTTAGTGTTTTAACATTTGTAAAAAAAAAAAAATACTTGTGTGTTATATTTGAAAATTAAAACTGCTAAAAATACTTTAAAATATTATTTATTAATTCATTATTTTTCATTATTGAAATTTTCAGTCTACATCATTTCTTCTGCCCCCCCTTTTTAGATTAAGTTCAGTCCTTTTTTAGTTCACACATTTCTCTAAAAGTGGTTTAAAAAAAAGTGTTAGCATAATACAAAAGTTAATATAATCATAACAATATAATGTATTACTATTTTAAATATTTTGTATTTTAAATATTTGTTAGTTTTAAGTTTTGGTTTGTATTTATTTTTTCCATAATTCTTATTCCTGTTTGCTATTTTGTAAAAATATAATTCAGTTTTTTGAAACAATATTTATAGTTTTTAAATGTTATATTATAAAATTAAATAACAACATTCTTAAAACCCAATTATTATTACTTTGTATTATTTACACTTCTATAATCACTTAATATTTATACTTGCAGTATAAATCTCTCTTTTTAAATGAAAATGTATAAAGACGCTGTTAGATTGGAAGAAAAAAAAAAATCTATTTACTCTCCACTGAATCTAAAGCCTGCCCAAAAGATCATAAGCGTATATTTTTCAATGAATGCATCTGCCCTACAGTGATCATACACATAATGCATTTAAGTGCCAATATTTTATTTTTATTTTTTCAGAAATCTGACCTAAACTCAGCAGAAAGGCTCCAGCTGGAGATCATGCAGCATTATGTGCAAAAGCGGCCTTCAAAGTGCTTCTCAAAAACAGCTCTCCCAGGGTCGTCCTTCCAGCATAAAGAAAGCACTCTTAACCTCTGCTGTGTGCTGTCAGACAACAGTGAAGACACAGAGAAGCACAATATCTGCAGTCTGTAGGAGGACGCGGCGTATAAAAGCCTAGGGCAGCGTTGGCTATAACCTGACCGACAGCCTGACCTTTGGTGCGCTTTGACAACTTTATATCTCTCGGCCTGTAAACAGTGGCGCTTTCTGTTCCACTTTTTGTTTCAGAGCGCTGCGGATTATGTTGCTTCATGCCTGCGTGCTGAACATCTGGCCTGTATGGCGACGTACGAGGCGAGAGACATCGGCCTGTATTAGATGCTTATGTTGAGAGGTAATTGCTTGTATCCAAATGGCTTCGTAGGAAACATCTGGCAGCGCGTGATTGGTGCGATGCGAAACATCTGCTGCGGTGCGATTGGTTTCAGGAGACACGTCTGTTTGGATGTGACTAGTGTTAGTGATGCCCTCATTTCAACAGGAGGAAGAGCTGGTCAGCGGTTAACCATCCATACCAAGCTATTCAAGTCCTACTGTACATGTGCGCTGTTATATAATATGACATGATATGTAATATAACTTCATGTTTTTTTTAAATGTAATCCATGTTTCCAGTAAATGCTGTACATTAGGGCTTCACGATATTGTAAAAATCTGACATTACGATATTTTGTTTTGTTGCAATATATATTGCGATATGAATATAATTTGACCAGATGAATTGAGTATCTTTATTTGGAAAGATTTCATTTAGATCAACTGGGATGATGAAGTCTTTTTCTATGCAGTGCATCTGCATAAATTATAATAAATTACAAGCATATATTAATATGACAGAGCCAAAATAAATAAATATATCGGGAGTGTAACAGTATTTAAGTACAGAAATTAAACAATTAAACATAAAAGAACATGGTCATCATCACTGTATAAATAATTGATTTAATAATATTTGAAAAATATCTTTTAATCTTTAATAAACAATTTAATCTTGCGATGTGACTATTGAGAATACACACATTGATGCTGAAACGATATATTGTTCAGCCCTACTGTACATATTAACACAGGCTCATTAAAGGTACAAAAATTCAGCCTACATATTCATGAAAGTGTCTAAAATGTGCTTAATGTGTTAGTTCACCCAAAAATGAAAATGATGTTATGGATCCTTTTCACAAAACTGTTATGACACGCTTAATGGTCATCAGCATCTTAAATCCTTTAAAGTTATTAATATTTCTATATAATTTTTAAAACATATGAACATTTATATGTATTTATGTATGCATTATATCATCTTTGCATCAAATTACAAAAACATAATTATCGATTGTGCGAGGTGTTTCTAATGCAGCGTCTATGGGGCAGGACAGTAAATTTGACGTTGTTCTCTCTTCTGGCTGCCGTCTCACACATTTTATTTATTTTTTTTAAGTCTTGATAACACCATTGTGGAGTTTTTCTTTTATTATTTGAGCAAATAGCATTGTAAAAAATTATTTGTTGTACTCTCTCATTCACTGTGGTATAAGTGTGCCCCAACTATGATGACTTCTGCTACTGATAAACCCGAAAATGTGAAAAGGGTCCATTAATTGCTCACCCTCATGTTGTTCCAAACCCCGAGAACTTTGAAATCAGAGAGCTCTCTATAAACAGCAAGGTTACTGACTCATTCAAAGTCAAGAAATGTACTAAAAGACATCCTCAAAACATGTCATATTCCATCAGTGGTTCAATCAAAATATTAGCAAAGCTACTAGAATACTTTTGTGGGCACATAAAACAAAAATAACAACTTTATTCAACAGTTTCTTCTCAGTGTCAGTACAGTGCGCATGTTCATGTATCATACTTTGTTTTGCACCTGTGACGTATTACCTTGAATACTATGTCTATGCAAAAAGCATTTTGAAAACTTCATATTCAAAGCATCATATTTAGCAAAAATGTAGGCTGAGGCACATATTTCCATATTTACCTAATTTATTTTAGCACTCACTTTAACTTTTACAGTAGTTTGAAAAAATATAAACATACTATTTTACATAAATAATGTAAAAAAAAAAATGGCGCAGTGGGTAGCACGTTCGCCTCACAGCAAGAAGGTCGCTGGTTCGAGCCTCGGCTGGGTCAGTTGGCGTTTCTGTGTGGAGTTTGCATGTTCTCCCTGTGTTGGCGTGGGTTTCCTCCGGGTGCTCCGGTTTCCCCCACAAGTCCAAAGACATGCGCTATAGGGGAATTGGGTAGGCTAAATTGTCCGTAGTGTAAGTGTGTGAATGAGGGTATATGGATGTTTCCCAGTGATGGGTTGCAGCTGGAAGGGCATCCGTTGCATAAAACATATGCTGGATAAGTTGGCGGTTCATTCCACTGTGGCGACCCCAGATTAATAAAGGGACTAAGCCGAAAAGAAATAAAATGAATGAACTATTTAAAATATTGTATATAATATAAGTTGATTTGCATTTTGTATTTTTGTCATGTGCTTATAGAGTTGTGGTAAAAAAAATCTTTTAAGAAATCAATTCTGAGATTTTCAAAATGCATCTCTATTCTCTCTTGAAATGAATCTGAGCTTAATCTTAAACAGCAAATGGCGCTATGGGCTAGTTTTTATCTGCGCACTAAATGTCATGTAAATTGGCTTTTTATGTCACTTGATTAGTGTGAACAGCTCACTATGAACACTATTATAATTCGCTTAAACCATTCCTAACTTTATTAATAATTATTTTATGTTCAATAGGTATTCGAAAGGACTCAAGCAGAGTTCGGCTATTTGTAAAGCACAGCGCCATCTGCTGTTAAAAACTAAGCTCAGATTCAATGGGATATATGCACACGGACATTTAATTTTCAGTCAGCTAGCCCAAGAGCTTCCAGTGAACTGTCTTTCGATTACAAAACTGCCACATTTAAGATCTGATTTCTTTAAAAACCAGGGATCTTCACTGCCTGATTGATATACAATATAAAGTGGGTCTCAGAGCGGACAAGAAGCACTGCATTAAATTCCATTATTCCCCGCCATCTCTTTAAAATATGAAAATTTATTTTACCCCAGTATTTTCAATGGAGTTACTGCACTATCCTGCTG
This sequence comes from Danio jaintianensis, assembly GCA_903798115.1. Classification (NCBI taxonomy): domain Eukaryota; kingdom Metazoa; phylum Chordata; class Actinopteri; order Cypriniformes; family Danionidae; genus Danio; species Danio jaintianensis. Next base: position 17,036,770 of record CAIGQV010018202.1, read on the forward strand.
CTACTGACGGCGCTTCACCTTTACGTTTTCGTTTCACCTTTATGTCTTTTTTCTCGTTTAGCACTTGAACAACTTAATTAATGCTTAAGTCTATTTAACTGATTGTACTTTAATTACATTACAATGATGCTGTAAAAGGAACCTTATGAAACCGAAAATAGTCACATTAACCTTTCACCGGAAGTTTATTGTTGGCTGAAAAACACTAGCTGTGCATATAGCCAGTCCCTCTAGGATTTTTGCGATTTTGCGATCACTGAATTTATCGCAAAATTAAGCAAACTCTGCAAAAAAATTTTTCCTGAAATGCAGCGGATTTCCCGCAAATTCGGGAGGGTAGACGCTTTCTTTGACGTCATCACGACACAGATTCACCCAAAACAAAGGCCATGTGGACGCAAACAACCCCCTCTAAGCCATGATTTTACACACATCATGATCATAGCTGGCAGTATATACCTTTACGCTGGTCTGTAACTCAGTATTTAACCAGACAAAGAAGACACCACATGTTAAATATGACTAAACTTACAAAGTCGCATTTACCCACAAAAATTACTGCGAAAGACACTGAAAAATTGAGGTGAGTAAAATTAGTTACATAAAGACTTGTTGCGGGCACAGCACATAACACAGGCATTGTGTCATGTTTCTTTCACAGCGCACGTGCTAGCAGAGCAGAAAGCAGTGCGTGTGTGTGTGTGTGTGTGTGTGTGCAGCACATGAGCAGAAGCAGCGAGCCGGCTTTACACCAGCAGTTTCACAGATCCTTGTATTTCTGTTTACCTATCTATATTTCTATTTACCTATATATAGGCTACAGCTGAAGTCAGAATTATTAGCCCTCCTGAATTCCCCCCGCCCCCCCAAAAAATGTCTGTTTAAATGGAAAAAATATTTTTTTTCAACACATTTCTAAACATAATAGTTTTAATAACTAATTGCTAATAATTAATTTATTTTATCTTTGCCATGATGACAGTACATATTTTACTAGATATTTTTCAGTATTCAGCTTAAAGTGACATTTAAAGGCTTAACTAGGTTAATTAGGCAAGTTAGAGTAATTAGACAAATGATGGTTTGTTATGTAGACAATCAAAAAAAAAAATTGCTTAAGAGGGCTAATAATATTGAATAAACATTTTCTCCAGAGGAAAACATTATAGGAAATACTGTGAAAAATTCCTTGCTCTGTTAAACATAATTGGGGAAATATATATATATATAAGAAAAAAAATGGGATGGCCTTCATGGAGACTACCTGTGCAATGATTCAGTGGATTTTGATCTTTGAGCTGTTGTGCACACACAATTTATACAGCTATATGGATAGAAGATTTTTTTTTAAACATACAGTATCCTTTAAATTTAAGTGTGATTTTATAAGTTACAGAACGTCCTGGTTACCTATACGTAACCAGGACGTTCCCCTTCACATGGGAACTCCAACGTGCGTCTGTTAACAGACTACGGGAGACTGTGTGGAAAACACCACAGCAGCTAAGCCCATCATGCTCCTGATGTGAAGTTTGCCAAGCATAGCGTGAGCGCACAAGCATCACCAAGAGCGCAACCTTCCAACGTCCCCTAGGCCCAAAAAATTACCATTACATGGGAATAATTACAATTTAGATTGGGGGCCGTAAATGTGCTTTTACCTAGCTAATATAGTCTAGGGATTTTAGAAATACGACAGTACGTTGGGAAAAAGTGCCAGTCCCCGAAGGGGGAGGACGCTGCGGAGACCACCTGCTACCCAAGAGGGGAGACTTGATGGCAATAACGACATGTGGACTAGCCCTATGGAGGGGGAGTGCTACATATGATAAGCTGGTTAGCGAGTAGGGAAGACACTGGTCAGGGGGAACACTCCGTGGCTGAAATAAGGATATGGGATCACCATCGGGGACCGTGCATAGCTGGCACCAAACCTCAGCATGTGGGTAGACCAAGAGTGGCCATACCAGACATCACACTGAGCCAGGCACCCGGCTCCTCCGCTGAGTCGGGTGCTGGGGGCCTTGGAGGAATTCTCTAGGGTTCGCCAAGCGGGAAACTTACTAGCAGAATAGAAAAGGCGCACGTATCTCCGGGTTAGGGAGCATGGCGCAGCAAGCGTTTTTGACACCGAGTTTAATTTCGTCCCGATTGACTGGAGTGACCCAGTAATCGGGAGGAAACCGACTCCACTCGAGGATTATAAAATCTCGTGAATGTGTTAGGTGTTAGACTGCTCTGCATAATCTGTTAAGAGGCGCTGCGTACTCACGCCGAAAAGGAGGCACCGCTTTTTTTTTTTTTTTTTTTAAGTGTGCTCTCTTTCCCGGGGGACACAGCTTGCCCTGGCACATGAGGCGAGGGTAATGGCATAACTATAAAATGGACCAACCTCTGCTTTGATACGGCCCTTCCCTTCTGCCGATCATAACAGAAAAGAGCTGCTTAAAAATGTATGCTCTACATGTCACATTAAGCGCAGTGCGCGGACATAGCAATAAAAGGGCTGGGTCTGCCTCCTCCGCAGACAGCGCTTGCAGACTCACTACCACTTTTAATATTAAAAGGGGTTGTAGGAACCTTGGCACAAGCTGAACCGGGGTCTCTGGTAAATGTGAGAGTAGGCCGGTCCGTATTCCTGGCACGATTCGCTGACCGAAAATGCCACCGGAATCCTAACCCTCCTGACTGATACCAACGCGACCAGCAGAGCTGCCTTCATGGACAGAAAACTTATAGATACTGAGTCTAGTGGCTCAACGGACCTAACCATAACCGTTGGGGCTAGAGAGATCCCGAGAGGGCAAGAGAGGGGGCCGGGGATGGAATTAACCATCTCGGGCCACGCGCCTCTGAGGAACCGGCTAATATGCTTATGCTTTCCCAGCGTGCTACCATCCGCCGCCCCACAGAGAGCGGGGATGGCACCACGCCAAACCTTCAGTGTGGAGGGTGACAGCCTGTGCTCCAGTTATCCTGAAGGAAGAAAACACAACACTAATCTGGCATATCCGGGGTTCTTCTCAGAGAGAGGAGCTCCACACAACGAATAGACTCCACTACAGGACATAGGCTTGCCTATACAGGGTGCTCTAGCCTGAGTGACGGTGTTAACCATCTACTGATAGGTCACCTAAGTCCACTGCGCTCTGTCTAGAAACCCTCCATGGGGGTTCCAGAACGCTGCGCGGGTGCCAGAGGGTGCCCGTCCCAGAAAAAGGAGTACTTCTTCCGGGGAATTCGTCAGGGAGGGCCATCACGAGGAGTGTGAGTCTGGAAACTCGGGTCCGGTTGGGCCAAGGAGGCGCAACGAGCGAGACCCGCACCTCGTCTGCCCGACCTTGCACAGAGTCTGTGCGCGCAGGCTCACTGGAAAAAACACATATTGCGTAAACCCGGGGCCAGCTGAGAGCCAGCGCATCCGTGCAGAGCAGGGAAAACAGCTGGCAAAGGGCTGCTCGGGAGAAGCGGCAGGATGTCCTGGGCTTCTCTGAAGCGTGCCCATAACAGCTGGACTGTGCCGGGGTGGAGTCTCCATTCACCCAGAAACGTAACTGTCGTGAGAGCATGTAAGCTGGCACAGTAGAGCTCGTATGGGATATGAACGGCGCGCAGCTATTAAGCCACATGACTCCGGAGGAGCAGATGGCGAGCGAGCTGAGACATGAGGCGGTAGCACACATCAGCCAAACGGTTGATGTGCGCTATCGCAGCCGTGCTGGCCGTCCTAACCAACACGTGCGTCCCCTCCCGTACCGGTAGGAACCGGCGGAGAGCGAGAAAACACTGCCAACAACTCCAGGCAATTGAATGCCAACGCAACCGAAGTCCGATTTACGAACCTGCAGCTGCATGCTCGATATACACAGCCCACCAGCCCGTACTGGAAGCATCCGTCAGAATGACAGCATGACTGGACACTTGTTCTAAGGGCACCCAGGCCCGTAGAAGGCAAGGTCCATCCAGGGGCTGAAGGTGTGGAGACACAGCGTAGTGATGGACACCCAGTGCGTCTCCGCGCGCCATGCCCATCTGGGGACCCGATCGCAAAGCCAGCGCTGAAGTGGTCTCATATGAACAATTGAATGGCGTGATAGCGGCTACAAAATGTCATATGCCCCAGGAGCCTCTGAAAAACTTCAGTGAAACCACTTTAACTGCCGAATTAAACGGACAAGGCAGCACTAGCCCAGCGCGCTAAAAGCGCACCGTGATAGAGACCGTGTCCAGCTCCAACCCGAGATGAGAGAAGCTCTGCCCAGGGGAGAGCTTGCTCATTCTCGGTTGACCCGAAACCCCAACAGGCCGAGGTGCCAGAGCACCAGGTCCCTATGCATAATCGACTAATTCAAAGGTCTGAAACAATTTAACCCAGTCAATGAATAATCAAAAATGCAGATGCGCGTGCGCCAAAGAGGCACAGGGCATCCTCCACGCATGGAACAGGGAGAGCCCGAAAGGGTGGACCATTTACTGCCATGCTCGGTCCCCGTCGCACACCGGTAAAAACACGGTTATAAGAAGGGAGAGAGCGAGACATGGAGTGAGTGTCCTTCAGGTCTATAGCTGCAACCAATCCCACGGACGGACGCACTAGGGGATGCGTTTCTGCATGAGCATCTTGATCGGCATCCTGAACAGATGACAGATCAAAACGTGCAGATAGGATTGGTATAACCCACTGCTCTCGGAGTACGATGAAGTGGGGGCGTAAACCCACTCTTCATCTTGGCTGGAGGGACCGGCTCGATTGTATCCTTTGCCAGGAGGATAACAATCTTCTCACGCGAGACAGGGGTGGCATAGCGATGACCGCTTAAATACACACCAGTGAACTTAGGAGGCCAACAGCTCGTTGAACCGCATAGCCGAGTCTGATCGTCCGTGTGAGCTACTACGACGGGCTGAGCAGCGCTAACCAGGCTGACAGAGTCCGAACGAGCAGCATCACCGGAACGATCGCTGACGTACCCGCGGAGGGGCAGCTTCGGGATGGGGAGTGCTCACCCCGGGAAGCAGAGCGCCCCGAGGAAGAATTGAAAATAAGAGATTGGCTCTTACCTTCCTCCCAGGATCCCGCGGAGAGGCTGGAGGTACGAGAAAGGAGCTCATCCTCTGGCGCCCTCAAAGCCTGTGGCAAAGTGCACCAAAGCTGAGAGCTGGAAGGCAGCGTGTCCCATGCTGGCAGCAACTGGGCTTCCACACCCAGAGGGAGGAAAAACGGGGAGCAACGGGGGTGGCTTGGAAGCTGCGATCTCAGCTGTGCAACAGCCATGCCCTCACAGTGAGAGCATGAGCTGTCCGCGAGCACCGCATCGACATGCTGGACCCCCAGACCTGTGATGCGATACATGTGCCCATCATCTAGAGATAGGAACTACCGCATCCAGAAACGCACAGTCAGAACAGCATCTTGAAAAAGACGTGTTGATTGACTGTGTTGCTCTCTTAGGGAATCTGCTCTTTTAATGGAAACTGCTCTTTTGTGCACACCAGCGAAACGCCCAGGGGACAGGAAGCCCAGAACGACAGCCGCTGTCGTGTCATCTCCCACACTGGTGAGTAAACTGGTTTCAGTCTTGAAATCAGGTTGGCAGATAGAGTGTCTTCAGTCTCGTGAGAGGCTCTGAAAGCTAAATTCTAGTGCTCGCTTCTCAGCTGGCAGCTTATATAGCACTAATAGCTAATCACTGTCAGCTGTGGAGTTGAGCTCTGCCAATTCATTTTGGCATTCATTGGCCCGTTTTCTTACTCTTCAGAGTGATTGGTCGTCTGAAGTACTCCCGTAGTCTGTTAACAGACGCACGTTGGAGTTCCCATATGAAGGGGAACCCAATGTAGGGGTCTAGGAGTAATAAAAGATATATATAATAAAAACTTTTGTCTGTGGTATATTTTTTTACAGCAAATCAACACAAAATAATGCTGCAAATATTTAGCTAATCTTAAGAAAAGCCACAGCAAAATCAGTGATTTTAGGCCACAAAGTTCAGAAAAAAGTCCCACAAAATCCTGGAGTGACTGTATAGCCCGTTCAAGAGAGCACAATCGATTTCTCAAAAAAAAGTTTTGTTCGCTTCCAGATTATTTAATTTACTGTGAAATTATGCTTTTTCACACATACCATAAATACAAAACTATGATAGAAAAACTAAAATCTCGCACACGAGCACTAAAAGAACGAAAAAACCCCCACAACTCTTATATCTCATTTTTAAAAGCCATCTGGCTGTAGTGCATTCAACAAAAAGTAGCCTTGACACAACTGAAGTTTTCGAGTTGAACTGCTTTGTTTATCTCTACATTTGATGCTTAGCATCAGATTACATGGTCCTTCAGGTAAGAGCGAACGAGAGACTGCAATACGCTCTTTTGAGACGACGATTATGTAGACTTTCCTTTCACACCCAAGCTTAGGCTGTTTTGCTCCATTACAATCTTTCGAAGGTAATAAGGATCCCTTTCAGCCAACGTAGAGTGTCCGAAATCTGCTCAAGTATAAAATTAGCACTTAGCACACTTTCAGACTACCGCACACACACACACACACACACACACACACACACACACACACACACAC
>CAIGQV010018202.1:17048513-17081524 GCA_903798115.1 Danio jaintianensis
CATCCATCCATCCATCCATCCATCCATCCATCCATCCATCCATCCATTCAATTGAGTAAAGTTTATTGCACTCTTAAATAAGTATGTAAAGATAAATATGTCCTCATGTTACATCAATCACATTTATACACTACCTCTAAAACTTCTGTCATAAAAAAATAAATATTGGATCAGGTTAGATTTGTTCTGTTTACTGCACCCGTATAAAGCATTTTGAGAGGTGTTTTGACAATTCTGAGAGACCATACAAGCGAAAGCCATAATCCAGAATGCTGTCACTCGGAGCTCAAAGTCCTTTTTGACAAAGTGCAGAAAATAAAACAGCATGTGTATGGTTAAGAACCACTGCTGTAGCTTACTGTATGCTGGTTTCAATGTCTGCATGCATCTTTCCCATGCATGTGTGTGTGTGTGTGCGTGCGTGCGTGCGTGCGTGCGTGTGTGTGTGTGTGCGTACGTGTTATTGTGACATGTCAGGACACAAATCTGTATAATGACATAGGTATGACACAGGGATTACAAAAAGGAGGTGAAATATGAGGACATTGCTGACGTCCTCATTTCTCCAAAAGCTTATAAATCACACAGAATGAGTTTATTTCAGAGAGTAAAGCTGTACACTGTTTCCTGTGATGGTTGGGTTTAGGGGTAGGGTGGGGTTAGGGCAATACAAAATATGGTTTGTACAGTATAAAATCAATGGAAACCTATGTAATGTACCCACTTTTCACAAAAACAAACGTGTGTGTGTGTGTGATCTGCCAGTCTCTATTCAGGATTAATTTGCTCACGGAAATTAATGTGTGTGGCTGAGGAATCACAAGCAAAGTATCAAAATGCCACTTATTTCCTGAAATAAACTTTGAATTTCGTGGTAATTCTGCACATCTTTTTTATAAGGTGGTGAACTCTTCTTCCCCTCTGTTTAATGGATTACATTGTTTCTCCTTTCTTTTTCTTTTTTAAAGTAGAGAGAGGAAAACTCTCTTAATTTAGGCATACTGCAAATAGTTTTTGATTTCTTTCGCAGCGGATTCATTCATATGCATCAGACTCAGGGTCCAAGGTTTCTGTGCATCACATGATTTTTAGGATACAAAAAATATTCCTAAATATTTTATCGATTGATTCTTTGAAAGTTAATGGACTGATTTATTTCTAATGTTGAGCAGATTTACTGACTTATTGATTTTATTGATTCAAGATTTAGTGAACTGCTCAAGAGGAATCATTCATAATGTGTTATTTTACTCATTTTTTCAAGAGTTGATACTCATTGATTAATTGCTTATATTTAACAGATTTACTGATGGGTTGATTGACTGGTTGATTTTAAGCATTCAAAATTTGTTGAACTAATTGTTTGAGCCAGTCCTGTTTCTTCCTGCTTGATTAATACTTATACGTTTTACTGACAGATTGAATAACTGAATGATTTATATATTGGTAAACATACCAACTGAGTCATTCCTGATACATTAGTTTATCGACTGACTGGTTTGATTGATTGATTGATCAATCCATTTCCTTATACTTGGCATTGGCTGAGTGATTGATTAAAAGACTGATTCACTCATTCAAGATTTGTTTGAGTCATTCCTACTTCTAGGTTTATTGATTGACCAATTAATTAATTTATTAATTCCTAATGTTATGTAGATTTATTGATATTTGACTCATCTATTACAACAAATTTCTCCCTCTTAGCAAAAGAAAAGTGCATTCGCACAGGCCCACAGAAATGCATGGGCGTTTGAGTGGGTGTCTGTTGGCGTCTGTTGGTCGTGGCTCTGCCTCTTCACAGTGGGTGTATTCAGCTGCGTACTGTACATCTCAGTGAGAAGCTACTAAAGTCAGGGTCATCGGTTTTATTGAGAGTTTTTCCATTTATGCCTGAATATTCCAGAAACTCAAACTCACGGCCTCTGCTCGTGTCTATATTGATCTTGTATCAATTGCCTTCCGATTTTTCTATCTGTGCTCTCTCTGTCTTTCTGTCTCCCTCTGGACTTGCTCTTCTGCTGCTTTTAAAAGGCTCAAAAGTTTTTTTTTTATGAAAAAAAGAAAAGAAAATAGTAGGATAATGTTCAGTTGAGGCTAAAGAAAAGAGTATCCTATAATATTTGCTTTGTGGTCATTTGTGCTTGTCCTGGAATTCTGTAATGTTAAGGTCAACTCTCCTCTGATCAAATCAAATACTGTGCAAAGCCTTTGGCAAGTTGCTTTTATTGAACAGAAGTTACCTATTGGGCTTCGCTGGGGATTTAATAACTTTGTACTTTTGATAACTTTGTAAAAAGAAAGAAAAAAAAAAACAGCTACAAAAGACCAGTATGTTTACTTTCAATATTTAAAAAATAATAATAATAAAAAGGTTAGTCTTAAAACATATTCTACCAAATAAATATAGAATTATAGATGTATATTTATTACGTTATGAAATGTATAACAATAAGTGATGTTATATATACTGTTATATATATTATATACACACTACAACTAATTTATACTATATTTAAATTTGAAGTGTCTTTTAAATTAATACCTTATGCCCATAAAACGCTACATTTACTGAAACAAAAATAATAAAGCCATATTGTAAATTATTATGAAGTTTCAATAACTGCTTTCTATTTTAATTATTTTAAAATCCCCATATTACAATATTCAAATTAGATATTTAGTAATTAATTCAATTACAAAATAAAAAGGGACATTTTCATATGGCAATTTGGTGCTTACAAAACACGTATTATTATTATTATTATTATCAGTAGTATTAATTATTAATATTAATATTATTAAATCACTGGTCACAGTTCATTTACTTTAAGATACAATTCTCGAAATTAACAAACCATTAACTTTGACTTTTAACTTTATAAATTCCTAATTTGCTGCTTATTAATTATATAAATGCAGTGTATTAGTTGGGTTTAGGTATTGGGTAGGATTAGGAATAAGATCATGCAAAATATGCGCTTTATAAGTACAAATAAACAGCTAATATCTTAATAATGGGCCTAGTAATAAGCCACTAGTTAATAGTGAGAATAGGTACTTAAACTAAAGTGTTACCAATTCACATTCTTTGTAGTAATACACGCGGACTGATTAAATTAATCATTAATGAATTTGATAAATAATAAGATATTAAAACTCATATCTGTGTTGCACTTTTCTTACACCAAATTCCACTAATTTTCTTTACTTCAATGAATGATTGCTGTGAACTGACATGCCACCACACAGTGAAGGTCCCAGGCAGCTGACCATGAGACAAGTGAGCCTGGCAGAAAGCGCTGAGGTGAAACCCTTCATTTCAATGGCAGCCGTCGTCTAGTGCTTTCTCATTCCACGTGGCATCGCTTGAGCTCAACCACTCCTAAAGCTCTTCTTCCGAAAAGTGTGTTTTGGGCTTGTTTTGCAAATGTAGATTACAAATCATGAGCGTTTTTAAATGCAAATTCCTGTTAAAGCGGGTCTCATTATGTGAGGGACACCTACATAAGACTCAGTCGAAACTGATGGGAGCTAAACTAATTTGCTTAAGAATCTCTCTGTGAAACTAATTTGCTGGATTTACAAGAGGGGGAAAAATGCAATCGGGAGACGTTTCTGACATGCTTACATGATTAAAATAGAATGTGCAAAGAGATCAAACTGCACCCAAGGCTTTGATGAATGTGACTCAGAAATGGAGGGAAGGTTGTGAAATGGAATGCCGTGCTGTCTGCCGCCAGAAGGGGGCAATGTGATGCTGCTCTCCCAGAGAAGACAAGGGCAGAGTGAATTTGAAATTGGGGGGGGGGGGGGGTCATCATTAGTGATGCGTATAAAATAGAATTGAAAGTTTTGACATCGACTGAACCTACTTCACATGCACACATCAAACCATGACTGACTGACAGTCCGGCTGCTAAGATGGAAGGTGTTGCTTTGGAGAAAAAGAAAAGGAGAAAGTGATCAGGCTGTTAGGTTCAATGACTGCAATGACAGAAATAATTGCTAAAAATACCGCCGTACGACTCCATAAAAAGCAACAGGCACTCACAAATGACAAGGTGCCGAAGCAGCTAGCATGTTTGCATAGATTTTCAATACTGCGCAGCTCACCACAGACCCAAGCAGTTGCTGTTACAGTCAAGCAAGCGAGCTCAATTTCACAAAATCCTGAGTTGCTTACGTTTGTTAGCGTAACCGATGACATTTAGCATAGCCGGCCGAGCACTGTGCATCTGCTGAGCTGTGCTGCACACAAACCACTTACAGTTAAATGAGATTGTAGGCTTATATAACACACGTCTCGCTTCTTTGTGAAAGTCCCATGAGTTTGACTGAGAGAAACAGGTGTGCGGAGAAAAGCAGATGATTCTTTAGCTGGAGGCGCAGGGCTAACACTCCAAACATATTACCGCGCGCTCCCTCTGACATTCCATATGGAGTTCAGACACATGAGGGTATTGATTTGTTGGCTAATTAAACCACATCAAGAAACCCTGCCTGCGGAAAAAATATTGAATTATAGCCCGGCCTGATACCTCAAGCTACGCACATGCATATTCAATCAATACCTTTCATCAGTCATGCATACGTTCCCGTTGATTAACCGATTGTGATTTATTTATTTTACATGAGCTGACATTCATTGTCTCATTGAAGATGTTTGTTTGTGTTAGCATCTGTCCTGCCGCCCCCTACAGGTGCAGACCGGTACCGCTGAGTGCCTCTGATGACATGCCTTAGTAATGATAGTCACATCTGGCCTTGGGGCACCTTTGCCAAGGGCTTGGATGCTTTGCGTCCGTCTGATGACATCGACGGGTAACCCCACACCCGTTCTTGTTTTGTTTTTGGAAATTAGTCCCTAGTGATGCAACAATCTGCAACGAGTTAGGCTTCTGAAAAAATGAAATAATTCCCTTCAAAATCATACAGAATGTCTAAAATGCCATGTCAAGCTTAGGCCGTTTTCACCTTACACTGCCTGCTTCTCTCTTAAGTCAAAATTTAATGACTCGAGCCCTGAGGCTGTTTAGTTGATTTAGTTTCTTTTGTGCTTCAAGAACAGCCCGTTTTGTAGGCTGGTTTCTCCATCATTCACCAGCATCGCTGTGGATTTCAACCACGCTGTGATGTCTCGCGCTAAAAAAAAAGAGCCATTGAACTTTCAAAAGGCTCGTAAATGAACTCGCACAAACTCATTATTCTCTTGCCTTTGTGATTTTTCCTTCATAACCTTATGTCATGCTCGCATCATTCAAATTGCATTGATGATTTTATCCATTTTACTGTCCTCTGTGGTGGAATTTTTCTAATTGTTTCTGGTTGCAGCATATTTGCTCATATTTTGCTTTTTGATGTACAGAGTGGTGCGTCATTCAGAAATGAGTTTTAGAGTGTGTGTTTTCAATTCCTGAATAGAAATGAGGTAGCAAACAAGTTGTAGAGTTCAATCAAGTGGATGTAAAATGATTGGAAATGTGACAAAATTCCACAAAAAGGTCCTAAGAAATAAAAAAAAAAAAAGAAAAAGAATAAATATATTAACAAATAGGGGGTCACGATGGCGCAGTGGGTAGCACGTTCGCCTCACAGCAAGAAGGTCGCTGGTTCGAGCCTCGGCTGGGTCAGTTGGCGTTTCTGTGTGGAGTTTGCATGTTCTCCCCGTGTTCGCGTGGGTTTCCTCCGGGTGCTCCGGTTTCCCCCACAAGTCCAAAAACATGCGGTATAGGTGAATTGGGTAGGCTAAAATTGTCCGTAGTGTATGTGTGTGAATGAGTGTGTATGGATGTTTCCCAGTGATGGGTTGCAGCTGGAAAGGCATCCGCTGCGTAAAACATATGCTGGATAAGTTGGCGGTTCATTCCGCTGTGGCAACCCCAGATTAATAAAGGGACTAAGCCGAAAAGAAAATGAATGAATGAATGAATGAATATTAAAAAATAGGGGGTCACGATGGCGCAGTGGGTAGCACAATCGCCTCACAGCAGGGTCGCTGGTTCGAGCCTCGGCTGGGTCAGTTGGCATTTCTGTGTGGAGTTTGCATGTTCTCCCCGTGTTCTCGTGGGTTTCCTCCGGGTGCTCCGGTTTCCTCCACAAGTCCAAAGACTTGCGGTACATGTGAATTGGGTAAGCTAAATTGTCCGTAGTGTATGTGTGTGAATAAAAAAATTATTACATTAAGAAATCATTATGAACATTTAAAATGCAATGTTAATTGTAGGCCATTTTTACCTTGATGTTGATTATAATTTAAATTCAGTCATTGAAATAGATTGTACAATATTTCTGAATGATGTATTACCCTGGACATCACAAAGGGAAGAAGAATGAGCAAATATTCTACATAAAGAAGTAATAACAAACATAAAAAAATACTAATGGCCTTAGATATAAAGATAAGACCTCAAAAACTTAAAAAACAGAATAAATAGTTTACCCTTTAGCCAATTGGTGACTGTTTTGAATAAATTTCTCAGTTGTATGTTCTTCTTGTATAACCAGACACTCAGACTAACAGCAGAAGATCTGGATTCCAGCACACTTTTCATTGGCCAAGCAACAAACAGTACCATCTGACTGACATGTAAAGCAGCCAATCACAGTTTGTTTTGTTTATCATCATGTCTAGGGATGTAAAACTGTAACTTTAACATTCCTACAATAACAGACCAGTGTGCAACCAATAAACCATATATTCAATTAGTGCTGTTTAACAATTAATCATGACTAAGCATGTACAAAATAAAAGGGTAACACTTTATAATAACTGCACACTATGAATCATTAAGCATTAACAAAAAGTTTATTCATGATTTAACTCTACATTAATAGACATTAGTAAGCAGTTTATAACCACAGCTACAAATGCTGTATTCTTGACTTAAAGGTACATGTATATATGCTTAATGATTGTATTTTCATACTTCATTTTTACAATTTTTACACTATTATCACTATATTGACATAAGTTATCTAAAGGCTTACTTCGATTAGTAATAACAAATTTAACTTGTTATAATATGAAAATTTAATTATACAAGGATTATTAAGTACAGTACAATAAGTAGATTTTTACATCAAGGTTTTATTAGTGTACATTAGTAATGTAAAACCAACAGTGAAAAATAGAAACAGTTGTAAAATAAGTTGTTAATGATAGTTTAGAAAAATACAACCGAATATTATTAGTTAGTTATTAAATATTAACTGAAAAATTAAAATCACCTAAGATTAACAAATGCTTTGCTAGAAGTTTTTATCGTCACTTTTGTTTAAATTAATTAATGTTACCAAATGAAGTCTTATTATAAACTGTTAACGAAAAGTTCTTTAAAGAATTAGACCATTTTCAATAAATATCATAGGCATTTTGTAAGTCAGGTTAACATGATTAACATGTTTTTGTTAAATAAATAGCCTATCTTAGTCATTAAGCATTTGTTGCTGCTGTGATTAACACCAATGCAAATACAAAAATCGGAATATTCTTAAAAATATATACTAAAAGTTGAAACAAGGAGGACCCATGATAGCAATATCATGTATGCTTATCGCAATAAATTAGTTCATTGAATTTTGACACGTCTAGTGCATGAACACAGACACTAGACATATATTCACATTGAAAAGATTCATATTTTTATCTATTTTTGCCATCTTCAGTAGTCTGTTACTGACACTCTTTGCTAGATGGCATATTGTAGACAATCTAATTACTGAAAAATAAATGGTACACACATACTGAAAAAAAAAAGCATATATTAGCATATACTTAAAAATCAAAGTATCCGTTGGGCTTTAGGTTTGGAGCTGGACTTTAATGCTTATTTTTTCTTCTTCTAAAAATCCATTTCTGTTTGAATCCCATACTAATAGCCTCTCATAAAATAGTAACGTCTTCTCATGAGATTGGGTTGAAAGGTTGAACCCAGTTTTTAGGTTGTGAATGTTGGTTGTGTCGTCAGTATGGGAATATTGCAGATAGAGACGTGACCTCTGTGTTTACCTCCCTGCTGGACGCACTCATCATCACACCGTCTGCATCTCAAACATCTGCGGGTCATGCTAAAAATCCTCCTGCAGAAAAAACCCATCCAGCCCTGAGAGCTGATAATGCAACTACGGGTTACATTTACATTCAAGTAATCTCAGGAAATCCTGTTGAATGGGCTATCGGGGAAAATGTTTACTTAAACATTCATATTTTATAGTAGTGCCCCGCTGGTGAATATATGACCCAAAATGTGCAATTTATTTTGTTAAAAGCACTTATTTAAAAAAAAAAAAAAATGAATAGGTAAAGAGGCCAGATTTGATTCAAATATATTTTACCACAATGAGATCAAAAACAATAAGTTCAATAAAATAGCAATGCAAATGCAGAGGAGTTATTATGGTTAAAATTATGGTTAAAAACATATGCTGGATAAGTTGGTGGTTCATTCCACTGTGGCGACCCCTGATGAATAAAGGGACTAAGCCGAAAAGAAAATGAATAAATGAATAATTTTTACGTCAAATTGATCTCTAAAAGTTAAGTTGATCTCTCTGAAAGTTAAATTGAAAGAAAATATATCTATTATATACAGAAATTAGATAAACAAAAAAATATTAAATTGACAAAAGATAGTAAAAGAAAAAATGTACAATTCCAAATTCCTATAATATTTTAAATTAAAGCTCCATTTCAGTTGATGTCTAAAAAAATAATGAAAAAAATAATAAAAGTTATAAAAACACACACAGACATGAAAGTAATTTAATACAAATGACGAAAATATATATAAAAATACAAAATAAAGTATTGAAAATATGAACAAAAGCTATAATAATATCTCAACAATGCTAAAATAGCACTTTACAGAAGTCAGTGCTAAAGAAAACATGGGGGAAAAGCAGAACAATAGCAGTATCATCTTCCAATTTTACATTCAGAATTTCAATCCATCTGAAAGCATGCTAAAGTTTACAATGGAGGCTGCGACTAAACCCAATTACAGTGATTTCACATCATTCTCTGTGCGAGCTGAATATGGAGCAATGCAAAATAAAGATAATTCATAATTAGGATGTTTGTCATGAAATCTTCCATTGTGAGGACTGCCCATTGAAAATAAAAGATAATTGATCACAGTGGGAGAAATTGGACCTTGATTTGTTTTGCTGTTTCAAATATTACTGAGCATAAATGCGAGTTGGGGGAAAAGGAATCATTTTTAGCATTCACTGCGCGGACTCATCTAGGGGAATTACCAATCAATCTCAGGGACATTGCTTTAGCAGATAAATCGCAATGTCAGTTTTGTATGCATGCTGCCATGCGATCATTAGCGTGGTGCTCCCCGGAGCTAACGCGGCCATAGCAGCTAATCAGTAACCATAATAGTCGTTTACGGGTTATAATGGACACACTTCATAACTGTCAGTCTCTGCAACCTGGGCACAGAGCCCTGTTGGCTACCAAGTACAAAAAAGTAAAGGAAAGCGCTGGAAAAGCCACAAGCTAAGACCCTAACAGCGCTTGCCATGGTGATAATGAACTCCCTTAAGTGTCTTGAATGTGAAAGAAGTTTCCTTCAGAGAATGGGTATGTCACAATATACCAAATTTAAGTAATCCCCACTGATCTACATTAATTGGAGTGCTCACGACAGCAAAAAGTGAAGCCACTGCATCGCCATACTGGTATCCTCTATCCTGTTCTTTTAAATTAAAGGGCCAGTACACCCAAAAATGAAAATGACCTCATCATTTACTCTCCCTCATGTGGTTCTAAACCTTTATGAGTTTCTTTATTCCGGTGAACACAAAAGAAGATATTTTGATATTATTTCATTTTTGGGTGAACTACACATGTAATAAGAAATGTATTATATATTATGATTCTGCTTATCAAATATGGTTCTTAACGTTTCTTGATGCAATTCTAAAATGGTAGATTGTCATGTAAATTATGAACTAAAATATGAATAAATGTCAATATTTTGTACCTGAGTGGATGCTGCAGTTGTCAACATAAGTTGTATCTGGTGCGCTGTCGCAGGACTCGTGGCTGGGAGAGTTCAAAACTGTACATTCTTTCAGATTAATGCCATGTTGAAGCAAATGTTTCAGCATAATAGAGATACTTCTTCCCTTGCATGAAATATCTTTGCCACATGTATTGTGTTTGTCAATGTTATGATCTTTTTACAAAAACTTTAAACCAAGTTTTGAACGTTGGCTGCGGTCATAGTGCTGATTGTAATGAACCGCAAATGTGTGTAATATGACAAGGTCCTTGTCACAGGTCCTGGCAGACAGATACAACTGTAAAATGTTCACTGTTATTTATGAAGGTAATTCAGTAGCAAAACTCGAGAGCTTGCAAATCTAAATGTGAGAACTTGTGATAATAATATTTGTATGTGTAGGTTGAAATGTACTTTCACAGCTCTGATGTGAACAGCTGAATCTCTCGATTTGCACACACAGACAATAATTTAAACAGCTGTGTTTTAAATTTGAAGTTGCAGATTAATAGTTGTGTATTTGTAAAATGACATTCACAAATACAGAATGACAGACACACGTGTGTACGGCAAATTTGATTGCAGCTTTGCTGTACAACCACAAGTCGGCACTCACAACTTCTCAGATTTGCCAGTTTAACTACAAATCTCTCACGCTTTGACTTTTGCTACACATTTTGTGTGATTCCTGTAGCAGAACTCATTCGTGCACTCGTAGATGCAGAGGCTCGAGAGCGGGCGGGGGAGGGGCGGGGCAGGGGTAAAGCTGCTTTATTGGCCGATGCCTGACCAATGAACAATGCCAGCAGCCAACGGGACTGGGGTGCAAAAGAATATTTTCTCTGATTATTTTATTATTTAGGATTTATTTCAACTGTTTTCTGAAAAGATTTTTGTTAAATATTAATTCTACGGAAATGTAAATAACAGTATTGAACATATAGATAATTATTAAAAACAATTACTTACCCTCTGATTGTTCAATGCCTCCCATAGATATTTACATTAGATGTCGCCTACCCTGTTGTTGTCTATTGGAAGGAATGCGTCAATTGAGCCGCCATTTTAGTACAGGGTAGCGCTCCTTTGAAATGAATGCGGGACCAACCAAGGTGCAGTGGAGGACTGTGGCCATCCAGAGCCAGAGATATACACATATATACATATATCTATGATCAGGAGTTTTCCCCGGTGGTCAGTACGCAAATATTTTTTTAAATTACGAAAATTATAATTTTACATCACATTTCTACATCGATGGATAAGTGACCGCACGGGCATTGCCGATAAAGAGTGTGTGTTTGTGTGGATGAAAATGTATTATCCTTCCTCCCTGTTAAATTTGATCTAATCCGTGTCGTGAAACACACCCCCTCTCTTGCTTTCACTTCTCATTCTACGGAGGGAACGATTCGTTTGTGAATGAATCCCCGTTATGAACGACTCGTTCACTAAGCCGACAATATTACAAGTTTCTAGCACCGCAGCGTCTTGTTGTCATATTTCATTTACATTGTTTGCTGATTTTATTCAACAGAACTAGCATAAGCCTATAATTCAGTGCAGGTTGATGGTACTTTGCCTTATGATCAGTGCAGTAAGAGACTGTATTATCATCAATAACGTTACTTGTTGAGCACAAAAGTTTGTAACATACAAAAAACTAAATCTTACCTATGAAATGTTCTGCCTTTGTGCTTTGTTTTCTTTGTTTGCTCGTTACTACACCCGTAAGCAGCGCTAAAGTCCAGCATCTTCACATTGGCACACTTTCTTGACTAGTGCGGTTGAATGACGTTTGTACTGGGAGCACTGTACAAATGTGGCGGCGCTATTGACACATGCTGAGGGTCCGTATGCGATATCTAGTGTATATATCTATGAATGCCTCCAACAATGTGAGCTGCCCCTGCATACACGTCCCATCTCATTGGCTGACTCTAGCCAATAAACTGGCTTTGCTGCTCTTTTACTGGTATTTACATTTCCGTAGAATTAATATTTAACAAAAAATTTTTCAGAAAACAGTTGAAATAAATCCTAAATAATAAAATAATCAGAGAAATTATTCTTTTGCACCCCAGTCCCGTTGGCTGCTGGCATTGTTCATTGGTCAGGCATTGGCCAATAAAGCAGCTTTACCCCTGCCCCGCCCCTCCCCCGCTGCTCGCGCCTCTGCATCTACGAGTGCACGAATGAGTTCTGCTACAGGAATCGCACAAAATGTGTAGCAAAAGTCAAAGCGTGAGAGATTTGTAGTTAAACTGGCAAATCTGAGAAGTTGTGAGTGCCGACTTGTGGTTGTACAACAAAGCTGCAATCAAATTTGCCGTACACACGTGTGTCTGTCATTCTGTATTTGAGAATGTCATTTTACAAATACACAACTATTAATCTGCAACTTCGAATTCAAAACACAGCTGTTTAAATTATTGTCTGTGTGTGCAAATCGAGAGATTCAGCTGTTCACATCAGAGCTGTGAGAGTACATTTCAACCTACACATACAAATATTATTATCACAAGTTCTCACACTTAGATTTGCAAGCTCTCGAGTTCTGCTACTGAATTACCTTATAGTTATTTGCCATGCGATGAAAAAAAATGACTGAAAAAGTCAGGAATCAATAAACGGAATGAAATTTGGAAAATGGAATAGAGAACAAACGGCTTCTAATACTTATTACATATATACATATTTTTTGAATCACACTCATGTCATAAAATCATTGGTCTGCATATCACCCCTTTAATTAACGAAATTTAACGCAACCTTCTCACACAATCGACAATTTGTTGATTCTGTACAATACCTGCACGTTATTGGTCAAACTACTTCACAGCGATTACCTTCAGCAGGTATGAAACCAGAAAATAAAGTAAAATATATAAATCCTGGACAGGACGTGTCCTGAAAAATGGCACTTATGGTCATTGTACCAAGTCTTTTTTGCATCTGTGTAGTTTCATACAACTTATCTTAACAGTTTCAGTTTATTTTAGCAGTCATTAAATGATTACACTTCACACTTTGTGTTTGTTTATCCAACGGGCAAGCACATGTTCATTAAATTCATTTGATATCATTTCTTTAGAAATAAAGATACAGTATGTACAGTGACCAGATATGTTGGTTTTCTTCAAATGATTTTATACTGTACAGACTTTATATTCTGTCCCTTTGCAGTTTTAACTACAGTGAGAGAAAAAAATCTACTGTATGATTTAAAATAGTTTAATAATAGAAACACAGTTAAATTAATACAATAAACAAAATCTGTCTAAAAATTAAAATAAAACATTATAGACATTTTTACATACATTTACAAAAAAGTGTATTATTAAAATACATATATATATATTATTAAAATATATATATAAAGTGATTTGTCATGGAAGCGATGCTGTTTGATGGGTTATAATGGACATATTTCATAACTGTCAGTCTCTGCGTCCTCAACATGTCACAGGGAAAAGGTTGGAAAAGCCACAAGCTAAGACCCTAACAGCGCTCTGCATGCTGATAATGGTTGAGCTAATGCCCCTAAAATCCAGATCTGCTCTTGAATCAAGCCCTTTCAGAGCAGTATAGTGTGGCTTTTCTTGGATGCACTAAAGAGCAGGCAGTTCATCATAATTAAGGCAACTTTATGAAAGCAGCTCCCGGGCTGCACTACCTGTGTTAGATGTGTCATCTTTATTAGCCCAAGCGTGCTAAGCCAAGCTCTCCATGCGCTAATCCCTAGCTAAAGAAACAGCTTTCAAGGAATTAACATCAAAAGTAGAGCCTAGCATGCCGGCGGGGGAGCTTTCACCAGCTTCAGCCTCGCAAGTATTTCAGAGGCTCAGGGATGAAGAGGAAGTTAAACTTAAACTTGCTCCTTGTTCCACCATAAGTCTTTGACCTTGTTCTCAGGTTCCTCTAATAATCCGTTTTCAGATGTGCGCAGATCTTCACAGGATCCAGGAAGATGGGGCTGCAGGGGTCGCTGTGTTCCCCCTTGGGCAGGACTGTGATCCCTCCCTCCGTGTAGCACTTAATTCAACCTATGATCATCTCAACCTACGTTCAAGCCGTCCACGGTTGAAATCAGGGGCAATTCTGGGACTTTAGGGTCCTGAACATGAGCTGCCATGATGTAGTAGAGGAAATTTCTTGTTCTCTTTTAGAGATGTGCTGAGATTTCCAGCAAATGCAAAAAGGCAGTTGTTTAAAGCTGCGCTGTTGTGATTTTTACACTTTCAGCTTCCTCTCATGCGCAATACTGATGTTTGGATGAAAGGTCTTTAAGGTTTTGATGTACAAAGCACAAAGTCCAGTCTAAAGGGAGTCATACACTATAATAAATAAGCACAGTTACTGAAGTCCTAAGTTTTATTCTAGCAAGTAAACATCCCTATATCCCAAACCTAAATTCTTCATGCTCAAGAGGACAAGAGGTTTAGTTGTGTTTGGGGCAGGAAACACCAAGGCGACACCAAACATCTAGCACCAATGAAACCCAACTGTGTTGTTGCCTCACGTTGGATCACATCTAGACTAATAAGCTGTGCGTGAACACACCAAATAGACAAAAGCTGACTGAAATGAGAGCCATGTTCTGTGCAAGAGGACATATCTTTCCACTCCGCGGGGGGCAGTAGTCTGATTTCTCGTTCTGCAGAGGGAAACCAAACTTCCGCCATGCACAGACAAAGTGTAAACAAAGCAGCATTTAGTACTATTATCACAGTAATAGTCACTCACCACGAAGAAATTTGCTCGTGCAAATATGTCTGATAATCTAATAATCCATATTTTTTCAGTAATGTAGTGAAATTACAGCTGGTCTCTTTGTGACCCTTCTTAGCTTGGACTGTTTACTTACTACGTCCATTTACTACGTCACAATCACACTCTGATTCATTGCTGAATAACCAGTCAGAGCGCTCTCTTTAGCCGACGGCTGACACTGATTCTATTCCAACCTATACTTCTGCATCCAGCGCATGCGGTAGATCTGTTTCATGCCCTGATGCAGACCCTGATGCACACATCTTAAAAAATGCAACTACATCTTGCTGTGACGCAGAGTACAAGGTATGACAGTGGGGTACAGCGATCACTCGACATATAGAAATATAGGCTTCAGAAATGTAAGTGTTCCCATCATGTACAGGAGACACTGTTTGACAGATCTAATATACTGATACACATTTAATCTCTTTCAACTTTTTACATTCGCAGACACAACCAAAATAATCTCAACTCATATTATGTGAATAACCTCTGTGCTCAGAAAATCATATATTAAGAGTTTAAACTGACAAGGCTTTAAAACACATGCAGATGTTTTGTTTGCTGTTGCCAGGATATCCAAAGCACCAGCTGTAAAAGCACTGCCCCATTCTGGAAAGTTGCAGCTTATGTGCATGTAAAGAAACTCATTGCTGTTTATGCTTCCACCCAAAAAAAGGGCATTGACAGCATGGTATAATAAATAATCTGGGAGATATTTTGAGCTGAAACTTCACAAACACACCTGAGACTTATATTACTAACAGGGCCCCTTTAATGTTATGGTTAATTAAGTTATAGTAGACATAGTATATTAGTTTCTCAAAATAAATAAAAATGAAACACTAAAAAGCTAAATTTATTTAGACGTCAATTAAGTCATCAGAACACAATATTGTACAGTATGAAAAATATTCATTCATTCATTTATTTATTTATTTTTATTGATTGCCAAACAACATAATTGTCTGGAATTAATTAATTATTATTAATTATTCCAATCATTACCAAGGATTAAATACAACTACATTAGTGCCAGAAGAGTTTAAAACATGAACCACCCTACAATAGGGGCTGTTCAAAAAGCATGCAGTTTTAGTTTGGATAGCTCTGACTCATTTGCCTGAGGGTAAAAGCATAAAAAGATGTCTATCCAGATCTGTGAGATCTCTAAGTATTGCCAAAACCTTAAGTGAGACGTAAATGTCATCTATAGAAGGCAGATTGCGGCCTATAATTTTTTAGGCATTTCACACTATGCTACGGATCTGACTTTTTTGTTGAACTCAGGAGCTGCCAAACTACACTGTTGTTGAAAAAGTCAGCACACTTTCAATGACTGCTTTATAAAACCTCAACACACCCGCCATAGATACTCCACATTTTTTAAGCTCCCTTAAGAAATACTATCTTTGATAAGATTTCTTAAACATGCCTCTTAACCGAGGTACTGAGAAACTCTCCACATTAATAAATAATGGTGTAACAATTTGTACTTTGTCAAAAAGAAACAGAATTCCATTTGTTTTAAGAGCATTCAATATTAAATTGTGAGTTCTGCTCTGTCTATACCGTTTTTCTGTAGTTGGATTCTTTATTGTCATTTATTAAACCAATTATTGTAGTATCATCTGCCAATTAAAAAAACCTAAGTGATTCTCTGTGTCATTAGTGTAAACAGAAAACAGTACTGGTGACAGCACCCAACACTGTGGAGCACCAACACTTATTCTTATAAGGCTTGATGTCGTACTGTAAGATTTGCTGGAACAATTGTGTTGAATGCTAATTTATAATCTACAAAGGGAGCTTAAGTGAAGAACATAAGTGCCAGTAGTCTCAAGGTGATGCAAGATCGAGTGAAGACATAGAAATTCATTGTGAGATTTACTAAATATTACACTTCACTAAATAGATACATTTAAAAACCAGAAAATGAGATTTATCAATTAATAAATTGTGGTACTAAAAACTAAACAGCACAGGTGAATTTAGGTATCAAGCATCATAAAGTACGGTGTGGAAATGGATATTGATTTTGACGTACTAAAAATGATACATTAGATGAAGATAAAATAAACATTAGATTATTAGATAAACAGTGCTCAATAGGTATGTGACGAGATCTCGGGCTATGAGGGCACACACCCCCGTCATCATCATCACAAAACACGTTAAAAAGTTAAATTTGTGGAAAGGAGTTCGATTTCTCATGTGAAATTGTACAGGGGAAAAGCCAGTCAGTAGAGTTTATAGCTAAATATTTAGCAGTGTTGGCATGTCCTTTATGGCATAATTCCTTAAAATAGAAGTAAAATAACATTCATTACAAGTTGATTTAAAAAAGCACCTAAATTGTTTTGCATTTTGAAAATGAATATTTTGATCCATTTCTCAGTGAATATAGGTCATATATTTTGGTGCAGGCAGCGCATACATTCACACTACGGACAATTTAGCTTACCCAGTTCACCTATAGCGCATGTCTTTGGACTGTGGGGGACACCAGAGCACCCGGAGGAAACCCACGCCAACACGGGAAGAACATGCAAACTCCACACAGAACTGACCCAGCCGAGGCTCGAACCAGCGACCTTCTTGCTGTGAGGCGACAGTGCTACCCACTGCGCCACCAAAATAATACATTTAAATTCATGTGAGATATTGGAAAAAAATTACAAACTACAAAATTTCAACAAAATTGTATACATTTTTTGTTTCTCCTAAATTTTGCTCTTTTTAAATGTTTTTTTTTAAATATTTTTCCATACCATATAAATTTGGGTGTACTAATTTTGGACTGTTATCATAAGTTATTTTGTTAGATTAGCTCCAGATTTGGTTTCAGTACTGATTAATCTAATGTATATGCACAAATATAATATTGTAAAGCTTCCTATAGAAAATATTCATCTAAATGAGAGATTTGTGAGGGCTGTACTCATATATCTTGAGCACTGTATGTAAAATAGGCAGAAATATGTGAAATGGGCAGTCAACTGCTAGCAGTAAACATAATAAACACGTCCATTGTGATTGAACTTCTGTGTGATTATTTCAATCGAAAGGAGAAAATTTGGATGAAAGATACAGCAAAAAATTCCACGTTTCTGTGCTAAACATGGCAACTCTACTGAACATGGTGGCTTAGAGATGAAAATGACTTAAGTGAAAATTATTTTAAAGTGAGAACAAAACTGAAGGGTTCAGAGTGAAATAACATTAGATATCCTATGAGAACTGAGAGATAATCAGAAAAAAGGATGACAGCTTAATTGCAGATTTTTAAGGGAGCTGAGATAAAAAATTAAATATGGTGTCTGGAAGTGCACGACTGAAATGATGGACTTTGGCAATGCAATAAAGTGAGTAATTCAAAAACATATTTATAATCCTCGTCCACTGTCTTGTTCTTTCTGTTTGTCCCTTCATGCCGTAAGTCTGTCCTGTAGGACTAAAAGATTAAACTGGGATTGGGTATGAATTGAAAGATTCAAGTCACATAACGCTTACATTTTTTCCAAAGAATAAATATTCAGGAAACAATCTAATTCTGTTGCAAATGATGAGATGATTTCATTTTCAATGAAACACATTTTAAACACTTATAAAAGGTGTGTTCACACAGACCTTTAATGAATTTTCACAGTCTTTTTGATGCGTCATAAATGTCTTACTGTACAATATATGACAATACCAAACAAACAAAAATGTGTTAACATATTCCAATTATTAATGTTTATAAAACACAACCGAAAAAAACCACACATAATGTTTATCTTTCACTCCACATTGTCATATAAGCAACCTGTCAGTACGCTGAATTATTCTCTGTTAGTTGTAAGCTGTAATTGTTTAATTCATCAAAAAGAATTAACTCTTTAGAGTAATTTGAATAAGACTACACTAACGGCTGCCTCTGAATTCATATTTTCTGTGGTACCTCTTTTCAATTACTTTGCGACCATTTCAAAGTGTGTTCTGGTGTGAACAGTATTATGAACATGATATTTGGCATGTTGTCATCTGTGTGTCAATTGCATTACTTCAATACCATTATGTACAGTATATGTAGATGTGTTGTCAGCGTAACTCTCGATAGCACAATACTAATAAAAAAGGTGGTGAGAAAACAGCTATTAATAACCAGCAATATGGATCGATTGGCAGCAGCTCTGCTGTTGATCACTCCAGTCAAATAAATTCACATCACTTTATACAATTGATTGTTTAATGCAAGCTTTACAGTCTTAAACTGTCAGTATAACCTTCAGTTATGATTACAAATTTGATTTATAAAGATGCTCTATTAATGTTTTACAAACATTTGAACTCAAAGGAATGGGGAGTCAGGCTATATCAATTATTTTGATAATTTAATAATCATCTGTGATTATTAGAAAGATTAACAAATTATTCAGTGATTATTTCAGTTTATTCATTAATTCATTTTCTTTTCGGCTTAGTCCCTTTATTGATCAGGGGTCGCCACAGTGGAATGAACCGCCAACTTATCCAGCATATGTATGCATATGCCCTCCCAGCCGCAACCCATCACTGGGAAATATTTCAGTTTATGCGATTACTTAAATTACTGAGTTATTACTGAGTTATACTGTTGCCTATATTGTAAATGAGGAACAAGAAAATTGCTACATTATTATTATTATTTCTTTAAGCGAACTTTACATAAACTGAACAGACTACACACCTTCAGGTTTTATGATTTTGTCCAACACAAAAATCTCAAACATTTTGTTAAATAGATCTATGAACAAAAGTGAAAGAATCAGCTACACTATAAACAAAAACAAAAAAAAAGCCCACATATCTCAATGCAAAAAAAATCCTATTCAATAAGGCAGCAGCATTTATAAGGCAGAGTCTTTTATAAACCATAAAGCTGTAATATTTCCTCCTCAGAAGTACGTCATCAATAGGCCTGCTTCACCAAGGACTGAAACAGAAAAACAAAGGAGCATTTGTTTTCTTTTAAAATGCTCTAGCATCCGTGATGTGCTGTCATCAAATGCTAGTTCAGGCTTGCATTACATTGCGTACCACAGCATTTTGTGTGTGTGTGTGTGTGTATATATGAGGTTTTGTAAAAGTTTACTTTATCAGCTTTGTTTGCATCGTGACATATTGTCATAGGGGCAGTGTCTTATTTGTTTGCCTCAGTGAGTGCTGAAAATGCAGTTTATGCAGTATAATTGTTCAACAAGGAATTTTTAATTGTCTATGCTATCAATGAGGGGGACTAATGTTTCCAGCCCTAACGAACAGAAACATTCATTCATTCATTCATTTTCTTTTCGGCTTAGTCCATTTATTAATCTGGGGTCGCCACAGCGGAATGAACCACCAACTTATCCAGCATATGTTTTACGCAGCGGATGCCCTTCCAGCTGCAACCCATCACTGGGAAACATCCATACACACTAATTCACACACATACACTACGGACAATTAAGCCTACCCAATTCCCCTGTACCGCATGTCTTTGGACTTGTAGGGGAAACCGGAGCACCCGGAGGAAACCCACGCGAACATGGGGAGAACATGCAAACTCCACACAGAAACGGCAACTGACCCAGCCGAGGCTCGAACCAGCGACCTTCTTGCTGTGAGGCGAACGTGCTACCTACTGCGCCACCGTGCAGCCCGAACAGAAACAATAAAATGGAAAAACGAAGGCGGAGCCCTAGAGACACACTTATCTATTACATGTTATTCATAGACCAATGAGGATTTGAAGCACAGATTAAGTAGGATTTGAATTTGACAAGAAACTCAAACTGAACTGATTTTGTTCAAATTGATTATACCAGTTCTTCAGTTTAGTAAGTTTATCAGGGCCTTTGCAGTGTAAACAATACAAGTTTTGATCAAAATAAGTGTGAAAATGAACCATAATAAATGAGTATGTATTTTAAGTTAAATAATTAGTTTCAACCAAAAGGGAAAGCTGTCATGTTCACCAGCGATCAAGGACTTAAGAGATCGCTGGTGAACTACATTTCATCATGAACTACAAATCATTACAAACTACAATTCCCATCATTCCGCCACACACACCCGGTTTCCACTTCCACTCATCACACACACAGCTGCATCCGATCACTACTCATTGTTTGGACTATTTATACACCCTGCACCCGTCTAGTCTTTGCTCAGTCGTTTGTTATTCAGTCGTTGTTGGTTTTGTATGGTATTGTATAGTTTGTTATTTGCTCATGTTTTGTCTTAGTTCCCGATCTTAGTTTATTGTTTTGTTATTTTGGTTTTGCACGATGTCCTGTTTTTGTATGACAACTCACCATTAAATGCACATGGATCCTACCCATCTTGTCCTGTCTGCAATACCTCCCAGTAACGTGACAAAAGCAGACTCACTTTTTAATTTACTTAAAAGGTTAAATCCTGCCCTGTGAAAAAGCCACACCACCAAATAAAACCTTTTCAATTTCACAATCCAAGTGAGGTCACACAATTGTTAAATTAAATGATGCTGATGAAATCCAGTCATTCCAGTAGGAACCCGTATCTAACATTTCAGATTTTGCTCATTTTTAAAGGAGCCCTATTATGCTGTTTTTACAAGTTGTAATGTCTTGGATGTTTCCAGAATGTGTTTGTGTTTAAAATACTATGAATCGTATATTATACCATGCTGTCAATGCCTCTATTTGGGTGGAAACAAAGAATTTTTTATGTCTCTTTAAATGCAAATGAGATGCTACTCCCCGCATCTTTCCAGAAGAGGGTGTAGCCTTTACATCTTATATTTCAGCAACTCCAGCAAATACTAACAAAATTCAAAATCATTTACTCCATATAAAAAGGCCCTTTAAAGTCTGGTTTTGTTTTGAAATGCCTACTGTGAATTTTATAGCCCTGTCTGCCTACTGTTTGGTTAGCTATTGTCTCGTTTCTTTCTTCCATTTCTGCCAAGTTTTCATCTGTTGCCACCCTCAAACCCAAGACTGATTGAGAGAGCTGTCAGCATCACAGCAACAAAGCGTGTTGCTTATTACGGTGTCTGATACCCGGGCCTCGACGAGCCCTATTACAGCAGAGCACTTTGCATGCTGATGTTCAGACCCTCAGTCATTTAATTCAAGGACTTCTGCACCTTTTCAACAAACTAACCCAAGCGTCTCTCATCTTTTCCACCTGAGCGTCTGTTTCACATCGAGCTCGTGGTGAGAAAAAAGAAGTGTTGAGATAAGCGCTCGACACGGTTTTAGGCAACCGAATTGAGGCTGCGTAAACGAAAACATGGCTCCCACAGACTCTCGCAAGACTCTTTCCAATCTGCGTTTTAAGTGAACATCTTGTTCTGGGAACTCAGTAAACATAACAAGTTATCTCCCAAGCTGTACCTGAATGCTTAACTACTGTGACAGCCCAACCTGCTCGCAGAAATGACTGACATCTCGGCGCATTTCCACATTTGTTTCCGCTCCTCAATCTGTTTTATCTGTCAGTCTCTTCACACCTATCAAGACGCTGTCTTCATGATAAAAGCTGCTGATCACCAGTCTGTGTTTGAAGCACTCGGTTCAAATTGGCTGAAATAAAAACGCAAAATGAAAACTGTCGAAAAAGATTTGGTATTTTAATCTGCGCTGAATATGATCATTTCAACGGCAAACTGCAGTAGTTTA
The DNA here is from genome assembly GCA_903798115.1 of Danio jaintianensis. NCBI lineage: Eukaryota > Metazoa > Chordata > Actinopteri > Cypriniformes > Danionidae > Danio > Danio jaintianensis. Next base: position 17,070,976 of record CAIGQV010018202.1, read on the forward strand.
GCTTAATTTCTTTCATCATAGAGCAATATAAAAGAATCAATTTGCTATCAAAATGATGTACTAAGCCTAAAGTGAGCTACATGAGTTGTTTTTTTCTTTTTTTATTTCTGGCAGACCAACTGCCTTGTTCGATTTCTAGTGTCGGCCCAGCATGGTGTCAGAGCTAGACTGTGAACTGCTGATTTCTTCAGTTGTTTTGTAGCACGGCTGGCGTCTCAAATCTGACTTCTGACTTAAAAAAAAAAAAAACTCTAAAGGAAAAGCAGAGAGATTCAGCGCAAACCCTGCTGATGAATCAAACAAGAGGCAGATAAATGAACATGAATGTTCACTCAAACACTCGTCTTGCTGCCTAGCATGCTTGACACCGCTAAAGAGCCCTTTAAGGTGGCCGTGCATTAGTCAGAAGCACTTGTAGGGTGTTTTGGAGAGTCAGCAATCTAAACCGAGATGAATATACTGAGATGAGAAAGCAAGAGAAACACATAATAAGAGTGTGACACAAAAGTCTATGATTTAGGTGAGTGAGGACAGGGTATAATAGATAGTTCACCTTGATGCCACGCAGAGTGTAAAGCCAAAGGTTTTCTCAGATTATTTCGCTCACAGTGATTCAATATGGAAGACTAAAATGACACATTTTGCACTCTGTGGGTGTCGAACAAGATTATGAGGATATTATGACGCACCGATTGTGTTTTTCGAAAACTCTAACACTTACGCAGAGATTGTGAGTGTCTTGGTGAGGAATAAGTTACGCATTCATTTGGCAGTTTTTAGACCTACTGCTTTGCAGGAATTTTCACATACTTCAAAATTAAACTTTGCCTTGTATACAGGCACATAAAGTGTTATTACACACCACACAAATATTTTAACACATTTTGATGGCATGTTTTGGAATTTTGCAAGAGCATATTATTTACTGATCATGCAATTGTGTTATCTAGCAGTTGTCACAATATTTGGCTTGAAGGACAGAGTGTGTACTGGAAGAATTATGTGTTATGTGATAGTGTTGGGTGATACAAAATTTTCAGATCACCATATCGTCCCCCTGTGAGATCACAAATACACGATACTATTGCATGGGGACACGGCAGTGTTATGTTTGCTTATTTTCTCATTTATTTAGTAATTTCTAAACATTAACAACCTTTCAACTGATTATTAACTTCTTTAATCATCTACTTTATTTTCATTATGTTTCATATCTTGGAAAATAACTCAAATCAATGCAAATCACCTGCGCTCATCCAGCTAAATTGGCGCAGACCTAAATTATTTCAAATAAGACTTGATGCTACAGTGCAGGACAAGATTTGATGGTTACTTCAACTTATCTGCGGGAGTCCCGCAAAATGGATATATGTAAAAATAAATGGACAAAAGCAAATGAAATGATATAAATCCACGTACAGATGAAACAAGGATGCATTAAGGTCCTTTCAGACAGCAGGCGGAGGACTCACCGCCCGCAGGTGCTGCTGTTTCTACGTGATGGATGCGTTTTATCCATGTTTTGTCTAGTTGAGCGTGGCACGGCTTCAAGTCTGATCATCATAAAAGTAATAATCAACAACCTTACATTTGAATTTGCTAAAAATCGAACACAATGTTACACTTGGAATAATTGTTTATTGTTTTCTGATAAGAAGAGAACTAGTTTCATTTTAGACACAGTATTGTCGACTCGCCGCTGTCACGCATGGTCTCTAAGAAAGGCACAGGAGTTTATCAAAAACACAAAGATTTATTACAAACAGACACTCACAACTGGAACACCGGAATCACACGTAGGAAGACAATTCACAGGGGTGACGATCATGGTGTGAAGACACAAGGAATGACGTTCAATACCAGACAACAAAGGAAACAAACTAAGGGGTATAAATACACATGGGCTAATGAAACTGATAATACACAGGAGAGGAACACAGGTGAAGCTAATGAACATTAGGAAATGGTGGGAAACGGAACAAAGGAGCACATAATCACAACACAGAACAGATCACAACACACCTGACAGCCGCAGCCATGCTTTTGATTGTATTCATTTTTTCACTGTAAACTTTTCACTGAGCTCAGTAAAATGTTAATTGATGGGTTATTAATAATCTGTTAAATAATTCATTAAAGCCAAAGCGAATGAAAAAATACAGGTTGTAATTTAATTTAACAGTTGAAATAAATAAAAGATATTTGAATATATAAATAAACCATTTTTAAAATTAAATAATATGTTCTGAAAAATGCCCTATTATACATGCCCTATTATGCCCTAATATAAAATGTTTATTATACCATCCAATTAAACACAAATTAGGCAAACATATTATAACATACGAGAGTCACAGTTCGGTTCACCCACTCCAATCACTAACACAGTCAGACCAGATGTGCAAACACAGGTGTTAGACAGAAAAGACCACAGTAGTGCAACAACTGAGGAGCCATTCACAAAGAACACATTTTTGCATCTGAAAACGCAAGACGCAGCAATCAGTAGTGATTCCGCCATGTTGCCATTGTCTTGCCAACTTGCTACTGTAAAGAGTAGCTCCCAACACTAGTCCCGCCTCTAGGTTATTCTGATTGGTCCACTGATCTGGAACTGACAGTATGACAAATAAACACTGTTGTGGGTGAAAGTTGATTATAAACGGCCTTGCATGTCCATCTAACAATGGAAATATAAGATACTGTCTCATCTTGTGTGCACATAAGTCAGTGTGTGAGTAAGACTTCTCTCTACACACACATTATATTGAACAGTTGTTGTCTGCACCTGGATGGACATAGTGCTAGCATTTTCATTAAAAGAGATTTCAGTTTTGTCAGCGTGATAGCCCAGTGGTTAGTGTGCCGACATATAGTGTAACAGCACTCTGGGGGTCCCGAGTTCAAATCCCAGCTTGTGGACCTTTCCCGATCTTATTCCCCTCTCTCTCTAACTTCACTTCCTGGCATTCTACTGTTGTGCCAAATAAAAGCAAAATGCCAAACATAAACCTTTAAAAAAGAGAGATTTCAGTTTTGAAGCTTACTGAATTTGAATACACAATTATTGTTTTGCTGTTTTGCTTTCCTGTTGTACTGTACCCCTATAGAACCGTGATTCTAAAACCGAGGTACGTACCAAACCACGACTTCGGTGTATGGTTACAACCCTAGTTATAACTGAAATGAGATAAAGTCCAACATAAGGTTTTATATTTCACACGGTTGGGTCACATAGAGACCACATGTCCAACTTTGTCTCTCCTTATTGATGTTTTGCTGATGGTGTTTTTGTGCTGGTACCTTGGCTGGTTTAGGCCTATCATGAATAAATGATTTTGACACTAAAACCTCCAGTAGGCAGTGACAACTCCCTGTCTTATTGACTGATTTAATAAAGTGCACCTATTATGAATTATGAAAAGTTCGTATTTTGGTTTTGGGAGTAACATCCGGCCTGTGAATCCCATATTGTATGCATTTAGGTTGCTGTACTGTAACAGTCATCAGAAAAATGAAAATAACACAACATAAGGTTGTAGCTATACTGCTGTTACATTGGAGCACAAAAATGAACTAACTATTGATTCTTCACCGCCTCATCTTTTGGAACCAAAAAAAAAAAAGAAAAAGCATTTGCCCTCACAGTGCAGAGCACAGCATCTTCTCAACATGCTGTTATCCCTGGTCAGCACAAGCCAAAAGTGAGCATGCTAATGTTTCAGGATGACGTGACATCAACATGGAATGGCTTGGGAATCATATTAAAACAACTCATTTTAATGACTCAGGGTCGACTCTTTCATTTGAGAAACAATAACATAATACACAGCGCACTTTCTGATTTAAAACTTTGCAGGATGTTTTATTCATTTATAGCTGTTTTACACACTAATTGAAAGGTAATGTGGGCGACACAGTGGCTCAGTGGTTAGCACTGTCGCCTCACAGCAAGAAGGTTGCTAGTTCGAGCCCCGGCTGGGTCAGTTGTCATTTCTGTGTGGAGTTTGCATGTTCTCCCTGTGGCTTGGCGTGGGTTTCCTCCGGGTGCTCCGGTTTCACCCACAGTCCAAAGACATGCGCTATAGGTGAATTGAATAAACTAAATTGGCCGTGGTGTATGTGTGTGAATGTGAGTTTGTATGGGTGTTTCCCAATACTGGGTTGCAGCTGGAAGGGCATTCGCTGTGTAAAACATATGCTGAAAAAGTTGGCGGTTCATTCCGCTGTGGCGAATGATGAATAAAGGGACTAAGCCTAAGGAAAATGAATGAATGTATGAATGAATGAAAGGTAATGTTCAAAAAACTATAACAAGGGCTCTTTAAAATGTTTCCTCAAATGATTTATTCAGAACAGATGAGACATTTAGAAGCTCAGCAATCAATGAATTTCTGATCACTCAAAGAAAAAATTATCAAGAAAATGCAGTATTGCTCACGTGATGCTTAATAATATCATATGACATGAATCATTTGTATCTTGAATTCTGTAAATGTCTAATTCAAATAATATTGCTGAATAGGAGAGTTTCAGTTACCAGAGTTTCAGTTAAATATGGATTCCATGTCTGCCAAACTAACTTTTTAAAAATAAACATTTATAACTAAATGATACTGAATCAAATATAAACTGAATCAAAACCATATTAATAATAATCAAAATAGAATCTCCAAGTTGGTTGCAATACCCAGCCCTAATACTTATGGATTCACCCTCTCAAGGAAATAATTCCATTTAAATTTACAACCATTCTCTAGAGCACACTGTTATTTACTGTTCATGTTGATCGCTTGAAGACAAGCAGAGGCAGGAAGTGTGAGAAGATCTGGATGGAGGTGATTTTACATGTGCCGGGCGCCACAGTGACCCAAGCTGTGCGTGGGCCGCTAAGCCGAGACACAACTCGTTACTGTGAGCTCCCACGCTTCCTAAACAGATGGATGCAGGCTCACACGCACACATTCACATACACACAGATGGCCCACATGGACAATACACACAACCGGCACACTAACTCACCTTAATTAATGGTCCTATCAGTCGACCTGACACACCAAATTATCAAATCCGAGTGCCAACCTCCCCATACGGAGACATGCATCATCCCAGATTTATTTACGACACTTTTAGAGACTATTTACCTACTTATTCCATTGCTTTGTTCTTATTGCACCTCTTTTTTTTTTCTCTTTTCGCAACACATATTTCATATTCCACGTCCAAGAATGCTAATTTCTCTGTAATGAAAGGCTTTTTGCCCATGCTTCTCTGCTAATTTTTCTGCCAAATAACTACAAGAGTGCCATCGGACTGAAATTTTCAGGTCATACCACAGATTTCTGGTTGGAATCAGGTCTTGGGTCGCTTGTGAGTGCCAACCTCGCTTTTTCATGTCATTTCATCATTTCGGGGTTTTATGATTTGGGTCATTGTCCTGCTGAAAAATGTGTCTTCACCCTAAATGTAGATCGTGTTGCTGACTAAAACAGGTTCTCCTTAAGGATTTGCCTGTGTTTGGCTCCATCCAAGCTGCCCTAGCTGGCAAAAAGCTTCTTTTTTTTCCAAGGTGTTGGCGTATGTGTTTAGTTTGTGCCAAACATAGCGCTTTCTTTTCAGGCCACAACTCAGTAAACCACAACATTTTCTTTCAAAGGGTTTCAGGTTTTGTCACATGGCTTCTGGCATTCCCCAGGCATGACTTAATGTTGGCCTTGCTCAGAAGTAGTTTCCTTCTAGCCATTCTCCAAAAGAGGCCCAAATCTGTGAAGAAATTGTTGATGCCTGGACAGGTTCTTCCATTTCAGCATAAAATCTCTTCAGCTCTGTCAGTGTTGGAGCCAGATCACGGTCACCTCTCAGACAAATGCCTTTTTTGTGTGGTGGCTCAGGCTGGTATAGGATGGCCTGATTGTTGTGCTGTCTGGATGTGCTATTTTTTAGGAGGTTCATACCTGGGCTACACTGTGATACTGTGATGGCCTCTTTCTATTTTTAATGTGCTGCAATGCTGCTCAACCAAATTAGTCTTCACCTCGTGTGTGAAATTTCATTTGCGAGTTATTTCTGGCCCATGTGATCCATGGTATTTCTGAATTTATTGATGCCAAAGGCTACTTGCCTACAATATAGGAGCTATATCTTGAAATGTATATACTCAAAGTCATTTGGAAAATGAGGAGTTTAAAAAAGAGTTTAATAAAAGAATAATCAACAATAGGATGTTAAATTATTCAAAAACAACGCAATGTGCACTATTTTCTAATAATTTAACAGAGTCAGTTATTATCCTTCTACAATGGTATAGTATAGTACAGCTCTATGTTTAATCATTATAAGAAAATCATTATCTCAATTCAAACACCCTCATAATCGTATTCCTAAATGACTGCAATTTGCATATGTCTACTAAAACTTTGACAAGTACAATCACAGCGCTAACAGAGAGAGCAGTAGTTATGAAACAGCATCAGACTGTAACCACAGAGTATCATTTTTTCCATGTTACAAATATTCAAATAATTACAGATGTACTGGAAAAACAGTTATCCAAAAATCTAAAGTTTGGATATAAACACTGATGTCCATAGTAGCAATTAAAAAATAAGCAAGAATTAAAAAAATATATATGGCTTTTAATCAAATTCAGTCCTTCAAGAAATCGCTGTTCAAAAATGCTGATTCATCAACAAATTATACATGAAAAGTTTTGTGAAACTAATAAACTAAATATACAAATCAAATATTGTTAGAACCTCTAGAAAATTGGTATTTTGTTAAGTTGTCCATTCAGAATTATAGGGAAATTGTGATCTTGACCAAACATTCAATCCATTGATAAATATTGAAACTCAGTTTTCCAAATTTGTCCGGTTCTATTCTGTAGATAAAACCAAGGAAAGAGTTTATTGTTGTTGGTTTTGGTAATTTAAAGGTATAATAATGTTGCTATAATAACTGTAATGGAGTCAAGACCTGCCTGAAACTACTTTAGCTCTGAGTTTCCTTTAAAACAAATGAATCACAATCAAGCATTCAACAGCCCTGCAGTAAATTTTTTTATAATTGCCATTAATATTGTCATTGTTCTTAACAACTCTCTCGTCAACACAAGTACCGCCGCTGCCAGAAGCCACTGGGAATAGTTTATGAAGTTTTAAATAAGGATATTTGTCTTAGAAAAACCCACTTCAGAAGTTTCACTTCAGAAGGCATTTATTAACTGTCTGGAGTTGTATGGATTATTTTAATGATGGATAAATAGCCTTTCTGGAGATTTTAAAACTCAAAATGCACCATACACTTTCTACAAAGCTGGAAAGAACCAGGATATCATTTAATATAACTCCAATTGTGTTCATTGAAAGAAGAAAAGCATATACCATGTACACTATGAATAGTAAGTAAATTATGGGAAAGCTTTCTTTTGTGGGTGAACTGGGCTGTGTTTCTCGAAATCTTCTTAAGGCTATGTCATTCTTAAGTTGTACCTTAAGCTGTACCTTATCGTTAATATGTGTTTCCCGACACTTTCTTAGTTAAGTACCCTCTTTAAGCCATACTTTCATAAGGCTGGTCGAAACCACTCTTAGCTATATCGTAGTCTATGAATATAATTCTTTAAGTTGTATATACAGCCAGTGTTTATTTAGGCTATATTAAAGAGTTGTGCTGCAAAGATTCAACTTTATTTAAAGGATTTTGGTTTTATTGGAAGTTTGGTGACAGCAGTACAGCACTAAATCAAAAGACGGCACCTCCACAAACCCATTTAAATGTGCATATTTAATCAAAGAAAACGTTAGTCCTCTGGCTACTATGACAGAAGCTGCAATAATAATAATAATAATAACAACAATAATAATAATAACAACAATAATAATAGGAGCTTCTTATGGCTCCTCTCTCTTTCTTTTTCCACTATATAGGCTTCAGTATACGTAATTTTTATAGCAGTATTATTGCGACGGCACACAACCCACAAGCTCGCCACTGCCACCTGCTGTGGCACCGAGCGGTGATAGTGCTCACTACGGAGTGTAGTGTTTGTCAGAATGGTTCCCGTGCCGCCGTGAGTAATTGTGTAGTGGACCTGGAATGGGTTCACCACCAGGCGTGGGATGCCCAACACCAACCAAAAAAATCAACAATACAAAAAACCAAATAGTTCTCAAAATGATGGCCTCGTCCCCGAAGTGTAAAAAAAGATGTTGTTTATTTTCAAGGATAACGTTAAAACAATCCAGTGCAGATAAATGTACAGTGACCTATTTCCCACAAGGTATGTACACAAAAAAAAACAAAAAACAAAGTAACAAATCAAAGAAACAAAAAATAAATACGATATATACAACACAAAAACAATATATCTACAATATATAAGAGAGATAATTATCTACGTCACACAGACACTAGATAACAGGGGGATTGCTTACGGTTCTGCCACAACACACTTGCTAGCCAGGTAAACTGACTCTGTCTCTGAGTCTGCCGTCTCCTCTTAAAGGCCAGACTCCGCCCCCTTTTAACAGAACGCAGAATATTTCAGTACAAGAATTTTAGTAAAGCGTAATTCACGCAGTGTTAAAATCTCTTAACCCCCTATGGTTCGAATTTAAAAGCAGTCGAGAGAGAGTCTTTCACTGTTGACGGATCGAGAATCAAGAGTAAGGGTTAGGCATGGTTGTTTTTTTTTGTGCTTCACAGAAGCTGAGCTCATTGCTAAATATCTTATAAAATATTTCCCCTTTTACAGAGAACATGACAAGAAAACTTCATTTAAATGCAAATTCAATACCCTGCATATTAATAGCATCTTAATGAGCGAGAAAAAATAAAATAAAATCTTCGTAAGCATGGACTAGATTGGGATTAAGTAAACAGTTCCTCGGCAGTTTTACCATCCATATCAAACAATTCAGCACCACCTCCAGGGACAGCACTACGCAACGTCGTACATCAGAAGGTAAACCTTAAGCAAACTCTTTAAGCTATTGTTTGAGGAACAGGCCAAGAAATGCTATAACTTTATCTGAGTCTTCGTAGCTTACTAAAAGACAAGAGACAGACCTGTTCCTTTTAAATGTAAAATATAATGTGGAATCCTTTAGAAACAATTGGGCCTAATGTTGTCAATCAATACTAATTTCTGCTTACTAACAGTATTGAAAACAGTTTTATAGTACTTTTATTTAAATCGTAATATATGTTCGTTCAAAGTGCAAAAGAACAGAACATTAAAAAACTTTGTATGTATGTATATTATATATTGTATTGCGAAGGTGTTTTGTTTGTTTTTAGAAGGTTAAAAGCTCTGCTAGTCTTTTGATAAACTTCTCTGGTTTTTATTTATTTTTTACCTCTTCATCTTGACGTCTCACAGGAAGCTCCTCGCTCTTTATGATAGCTTTTGTTGCGAGACCTCACAAAGTCAGAGATATTTATTGTGCAATCAAACAACTGAAACACAGGAGGTGGTGAATTCAAGAACACAGATGCGCTTGTTAACGCACGAGGTGTGATCTCGCTAGATAATTAAATATCCTGCTCAATTCAGGCTCTGAAAGCAGGTGAATGTTTTGCAATTACATAATTTTCAGATTTTAATCCTGAAGGAAGTCACATTAACTTTATAGAACAGGAAAAAACCTGTGAAAAGGTTTCAATCTGATAGCAATAAAGCAGAATAAGAAACAATCAGTGTGTGTTCAAGTCATCACGAGGTGGAAATAACTCTACTAATTAAACAGATCAGAGTCTATTATTATTCTTATACTATGGTATAGCATAGTAGAGCTGCAAAATCAATCATTAATAAGTGGTGAGCTCAATTCAAACACCCACACAATATTATTCCTAAATGACTGCAATTCGCATATGTCTATTAAACCTTTGACAAGTACAATCGCAGTGCTAACAGAGAGAGCTCAGAGAGAGTTATAAAAGTTTCAGGCTGTAGTCTTTTTAACCGAGAGCATATAATTATTTCTGTTACAAACTGAACTGGCATACTTTGGATGTAGGGCTGGGCGATAAATCGATAAATTTGTGACTGAACCATTCTTTTTCAAATAATCTTTTTTGTAAACAAATCATTCACGCAGTCCAAAATAGGTTTATGGTAAATAAAAGGCTATGATTGTAAAAAACAAAATTCAATGATTGATTATTTAATACAATCATTTAAGGATTAAATATACAATAGCACTGTTTCAGATGCACACACTGGCAATTGGTGCATGTGTACACTCATGTGAGCAAATTATGAAGGTTTTAAGGTTCAAACTGCAGTTTCAATGCAGCTTCAAATGGCTCTAAAGGATTCTAGTTGAGGAAAAAGGGTCTTATCAAGCGTAATGTTCATCCATCTTCTAAAAATGTGCTTGCTAACTTAAATGACCAACCATTTTTGCTACTTGTTCCACTTTCCTTTTATTGCTAGTTCACTGTTGCCAATGGTCAACTGGAGAGGTTAACTCAACTATTGATTGATTGATTGATTGATCCATCCATCCATCCATCCATCCATCCATCCATCCATCCATCCATC
>CAIGQV010018202.1:17081534-17102028 GCA_903798115.1 Danio jaintianensis
ATCCATCCATCCATCCAATCATTCACTTATCCATACATCCATTCATCAATTGATTGATTGATTGATTGAATTAATCCATCCATCCATCCATCCATCCATCCATCCATCCATCCATCCATCCATCCAATCATTCACTCATCCATTAATTGATTGAATCAATTAATCCATCCATCCATCTGTCCATTTATTGACTGATTGATTGAATTAATCCATCCATCCATCCATCCATTCATCCAATCATTCACTAATCCATCCATCCATCCATCCATCCATTGATTGACTGATAGATTGAATCAATCCATCCATCCATCCATCCATCCATTCATTCATTCAGCAAGTAACATTTATTCCTGAATATGAAGGACAACCATTAGAAATGATGAATGTTGAGATCTGGCTTGTATCATTCATACTGTTATGCCAATAGCAACAATCAACCGTTAAACGTTCAAGAGATTCATTTGATGTCCATACAGAATAGTAGGAAAAATTCAATCTCTATATAAATAGCCCTGATATCTGATAACAGTAAAGCTTCTGAGCCATGAATGTGAGAGCGAAAGTCACGGATCGGATTTTCTGGCATAGATTAGAAAACACAAGAGCCAAACAAATGCTTTTCAATACAGCAGTCTCTCAGAGCCCAGCGGTCCTGACAACATCGCCACCACAGGGGTTATAGCCATGACCTGAACTTTTATAGTACTGTCTTGTCTACCGTCCAGGGTCAAGAGACTCTTTAGAGTTCAAGCACACAGAGGCAAGTGAAGTCTTGCCTGCTGCTCCCTGCTTTGAGCCCTCACTGGCCGACAAAGCACAATAATCCACATTAGATGCTCCAGTGGTGCTGGTGTCTACTGGGGCCCACAGTCGATTGACTGAGCTCAACCTTCCCCATACACAGGCCCACACTGTGTGATTGGCAGCCATATTATTGTAGTCCCAGCGTTCTCAGACCTGTTGTTGTGGCACACAGCAGGTGCTGCTCTGTACATGCCGCCTATGCATGTAGGGGGCAGCCGAGGGGGGTTCTGCTTACATCTGCAGGTGGCATATTCAAGAGTGTAATGGCTTCATGAGCAGGAAGTTGAACTGACAGGGTCTTGAGACTGTGGGTGATGCCATGGCTGAAGGGTTAGCTTTGAATTCTGGTTTCAACCCTGCTGAAAAAAGCCAGCATGGATTTCCTGGCTGGTCAGCGCTGGACTTGCTGCTGGTCAGCAGAACATTTTGTCGATTTTGGTGGTCTGCTTTACTTTGTGAAGCATTGAATCAGGTCAATATTCAGAGAGTGACACCATTTTCATGTAAAGTTTAAATAATGTTTAATTTGTTAGCACTAATTATTACTGGCACTCTAGAATCTTGTTTTGTCCTGCCCATTTGTGGTATTTAGTAATAATATATATATATTTTACATTAGTAAGATTGCATTGATTACATTGTTAAGACTTACAGTAATATTTTTGTTATATCAGCCTAATCTGGACCAATAAACAGATTCTACTGAAATGTATGTTTTTTAGGAAATAAAAAAGCCCAAACTCTAAACCTAACTGTCAACAGATTGCAAACAGATTGTAGAAAATATAAAAAAAATAATAACAATGAAGGTCCCACCCCTATACATAACCACTTATTAATGACAGTGTGTTATTATATTAATAATATTAAATCCTTTCATTGTCTCCCTTGAGAGAAATTTGGCTTGAGCAATCAAAAGAGCAGATCGAACATGCATCCACAACACAGACACTGACACATTAATCAATATACGCACAAAAAATCTCATATCACACCAAAGACTGGTTTCAAACAAACCCTAATTACGTTTGTTTGTACGTTTGTGTGTACGTTAGCTAACTATTGTACATCTTAGCAGATGTTTTTTTTTTATGTTGTTCTTAGCAGAAGCTTAAAGCTAATATAAAGTTCAATTTCTAAAGTCGCTTCAAATAATTATTACCCAATTTGTGTTTATTTTGCAGTAAGGGCTTGCCGACTCTTATTATTTCTTGCATAAATCATTGGGTATAATTTAATAAAAATGAAAAGCTAAATTGTAATTACTTTATTGTAATTTATAAATATACCATGGTTAATTATTATTCATGTTAATTTATTAACATTTATTTATAAACATTTAGATGAATAAAAGCCATAAAGTATCCTATCATCCATTAGTAATTCATGATACCTAATGCATTAACAAACTGAAGCTCACTGTAAAGTGTTACCTATTTAACTTCAAACAGCTGGACAATTATTTCATAAATTGCACAACAATTGTCAGTAGGCATTTCTTAATACCAGTGTACCTACTTCCATTTTTTTTTCATATTAAAATTGAATCCCATTAAAACTCTGCAACATAAAAGGTCTTTTACTTGTACAAAACTCAATAATAAATGCAGGCCGTGTCAAAAGAAACTAGATTAGGCGAAACCAATTACCACTTGTTCAAGGAGTTTTTCTTCTTGTAAAAGGCTAAAGAATAGATGTATGATTGTGGCTTAAGCTGTGTCTGTTGGATGACTGCGAGGGATCTGCGCTCGTTCCCTCAAAGGTCTTCGGCTGGCGTTCAATCGCATTGTTACTCGCATTCTGCTCGGTCACCATGGAAACCGATGTAATAATCACACATGAACAGTTACAAGGTTCCCCACCATAGAGAGAGCTGTGCACTAAGATAAACGAAGTGTGTGTATTAGTGTGTGCCGGCACATAGCAGCACATTTCTGTTGTGCGCTGGTGCTTACACCGAGTGTGTGCGCTGGCGAACTGTGCGAGCAGATAACTCAAATGAATGCAGTGTTAGTCTACAGACACATTATGATAGCAGAGGGTTTTTTTCCCCACCAAAGCTAAAGATCTTCCCCTGGGTGAAACATAGCAACAGTCTTACATCATTACAAAACAAAACAATAAAAACAAACATATTGCTTTGAGAGGACTGCGATTCTAATAAAGATCCAGTCTGGATGTTTGTTTGCTACAAATGCTTTGTGACAGTGTCAGGGCAATTAATAATCTACATTACACGGCACTCGCCAAGCCACTGGGCAGCAAGGGTCTGGCGGGCAAGCGAAGCTTTTAATACGACACGGCCTGGAGAATATAATTAAACACCAGTTACAGAGTTAATGTGGGTTCCCGTCCATTTCCTCTTTCAGGTCCAAGGGAACACAAGGTTAACCAAACTGACATCAATTCAGCATTCTGCTTATTTCATTACAGTTTGCTAATGACTTTTGTGGCAAATAAAAACCAAACTGTCCTAAAAAAAGGATATCTGTGGTTCTTCAGAACACTGTGAACTTTTAAAGAACCCAGAAGACCATACCATTTCCTGTTTTCATGAATGATACAAATAATTTAATATAGCTGCTAGCAGGGATTAAGATACCAAACACATTAGAGGCAAAGCTAGGCATGGTAGGAGGATCAGACCAACTGTAACAATTAGTAACATGATAATCATGATTTATCATTTTTTTACCAATAGGTGCTGCTATATAATGCTAATGTAATGGGGTCAATTTTCAAATTTGTTGGCATGGAAAGTTTTTTTTATATCTATAACTTTTCTATAACAACATGGTATCAAGATTATCTCAATCAACTTTAGTGAAAACTAATCAATAAGGAATTCAATAAAGCAGGTTTTCAGCATTGACAAGAAAACATACTTTATCAGAGGGGTGCTGAAGGATGGGACACTCTTATTGGAATATTCATGTCACATATACCAGATTAACTTTTAATTTTTAACATATATTATGGCCTTAATATTGCATAGTTTTTAGAAATAATGTAAAAATTAAATGAATTTTCCTTAAAACAAGCAAAATAATATGCTAATGATATAATATAATAAACAAAATAATCTTGTTTCAAAGCGAAAACAAGATTATGTTGCTTACCCCATTGGGAGATTATGTTACTTGTTTTAAGGAAAAACTCACTTAATTTTGACTTAATATTTCTAGTAAATGCATTTTTATTTAAGAATTTTTAGATATGTGACTAGAAGCAAGACAAGACAAGACAATCTCTTGTAAGAGATAACTTATGAAGTAAGAAAAGCTTTTTTTTGCATCGTAGTTGTTCACAATTAGATCTATAACATTAAAAATGAAATACAATGGTGATATGGAACTAAATTGTACTTGAAAGTAACACTAAATTTAACATTTCGCTGTATGATTCATTATTTTTTGTGATTAGCCACTTTCAGTAATGCAATATTTAGACATCCATTTCAAAGCTTTTGAACAAACAGGTTTTAATAAACAGTGCTTAAGCACATTCTTTTATCACTGTTTTCCATACTGGATTGAATTTCAAAGTCTTTTATCTTGTCACTAAGGCAGTACACTCTAAGGAACACCTTTGTACCTCGCATCTATTCCTAACGGTTACAGGACCTTAAGGGAAAGATAAAATATAAAGGTGTATCCTTGAAGGTGCTGCCACAATGACAAGCTGCTGTAACCCTAAAGGTACAATTTTCACACTTTTTTCCAGACAGTTAAACATCAATAACTTTTTAATCTCAAGGGAGCCCAATGTACAGTATAATACATAAATGAAAAATTTTTTTTGATAGAAAAAGCTGTTAAAGTGCATTAAAAGACCATCCAAGTTACCTTCATATTTAGGAACATAAAGGCTTGTTTAAAATGTTTTTGAGCAGAACTTTGTGTTAATTCTAATAATATTAACACTGCTAGTTTCACCCATGAATTTAATTATATCATCATTTACCCTCATGTCATTCCAGACCTATTTGCCCTTATTTTTTCTTGTCAAAACAGAGGATAAGAAGGTAACCAAAAGTGGTAAGCAAACTTTTTTGCTTCCTAGTTTGGAAAGAATATTGCTAACGGAAAAAAAAAACATGCTTGCCAGTTTTGGAAGAATGTAGTTAACCCAACAGTTTTGTTCCCAGTTTTGAAGGGATGTTTCTAACCAAACAATTCTGGTCACCAGCTTGGGAAAACTGTTGGGAACCCAGCAATTTAGCTTCCTAGTTTTAAAAGAATGCTGATAACCCAAAAGTCTGCATTGCTAGTTTTGAAAGAATGTTGGTACAGTAACCCAACAGTATTGCTTGTTAGTTAAAATAACATACGTTTCCAATCATACCAAGAATTTTGTTTACTTGATTAAGAAGACCACTGAATTCTATGGATAATTTCAAAATCTAGAAATGACTTTCTTGGAATGATGTAAGGGATAATTCTCAGATAATTATTTCTTTGCAGAAAATAGAATCAACATCAGTGATTAAAATATTCCACACACATGTAGAAGCAGAAAGAAGACTCTGTTCTTCAGGTCTAAAACAAGACTGGCAAGAGCACTAAACACGTGAAAGCAATTTAACAGAGCCATAATAACAGCATCTCTGAGCCTCACTGTTCTTGCATTATCTGTGCACGGAGTGTGATGACAGAGGACGGTGTGTGGGGTAACATGGCCTGATGCCACAGCCTGCGTCCGCAATTCAATTTGAGACCATGCGGCGGATCTAGAGCCTGCGACAGTGAGGTGGAGAATTGACTCCGTTTGAGCGTGTAGATTAAACCTGCTGGCAGACAGAGGAAAGGAGCAGAGCAGCCTGGATCTGAGGAGGAGAGATAGGAGAGCTTTTGCTGGCACCCCCCCTTAGCCCGTCCAATCAGATAAACAAAGCCCACGGAACGGTGATTTATAGCACGCGTGGAGGGCCTGACAGCTGCACGTCTCATCAGCATGGAGCCGGCCGTAATTAGCACAAGGCTGGAGCATGAGGGGAGGGATTCAGCTTAGCCATGCCACACCAGTCTTCAGGGAGCTTGTACGGACCAAACGTCACCAACCAACCACAAAGAGGATGAGGGCCAAATATCTTATAGACTAGTTCCAATTCGCTGAAGACAATGAGGAATTATATTGTTTTCAGTTTCCTCTCTCACACCCACACACCTTCCCCTCTCCCGCTCTCGATATCTTTCCCTCCAGCGATTTCCACTCCAACTCCTATTGTGTGCATATACAGAGAAAGTAGATGGGTTTGTCAGGTGAGCCAGAACAGAGAGAGCCAGTAATCCTGTCGGCGTAAGAACCTCCCAAGGCTTCTGGGATTGCACTCTTATATCCGTCCCTCACTTAGCGGCTGAATTTTGTGCGATGTGATGGTGGGAATTGTGCGAGTGTCTCCTCAGCACAGAAGCCATGCGGTGTTTGTACACAGTCCTTTGAGGCGGATGGCCTTGTATGGGGGCCGACAGGCTTGATGGCGTGATTAATGGCTGGCTGTGCGCTGGACGGTGAGCTGCATCGATCCGCCACTGGGTCAGATCCTCCGCGCTCACAGCTGAGGCAGCACTGTAATTTGACTGTATCTGTTACTCACCCCCCCTGAGGTGACTCTGTCAAGTTAATTTACCCAGCGACAACCGCAGAACAAAGACTTCTTAATCAAGTACAAACACAGTTATTGTATCATCTTAATACACCGATAACTCAAGAATAGCATACCGGCTCACCGATCAAATTAAATAAGAGATGGTGGCATTTACCAAGGCACGACACAACCTGAGCTAAGTCGTGGCAAACATTATGAGAAAAATCTCCTTGTTGACAGATTAAAGCAGCGCTTCTTGGATGGCTTCGCTTCAAGCTGCAGATTTTGCATTGAATTCCAATGACCCATTTACAACTCAAAATAGGAGAAAATATTAAGTACACACAGTGCTTCTATTTATTATCTTACATTTCATTTCTTATTTCTTTTTTCTCTGAGGTGGAAACAAGCTTCCATAAAAAAAACAATAACGGATATCTTCGTAAAGTACCCTAGTATAAAATATAAAAACATCAGATGGAGATTTCTTAGCCTGCAAAGGTATGCAAAGGTATGCACAACGACTGACAGGATAAGTTTGCAAATGCATAAACTCATATATAATTTAAATGCTGTTTCTAATCCACAAATACTGTAGTGTTAGGAAAAATTGTACTGAATATTTCTGGTTGGTCCAGCCAATGCTTATGAAGTACCAAGTTCATGTATCAGAAAAAGGTCTGTTTCTATAGAAAGTAGAGCCTTGAACAGCAGTTGAGGTGATCCCATGACTTTCCTAACTGGTTAAGAAGCATTGTCTAAAAATATTGAATTGTTTTTAGAAATAGTAAGTCAAAAATAAGTGACTTTTTCCTTAAACAAAGTAAACTAATCTGCCAATGGGGTAAGTAAAATAATCTTGTGTTTACTTGACATATTGAGATTAATATGAGTAAACTACAGTGCATCCGGAAAGTATTCATAGCGCTTCACTTTTTCCACATTTTTTTATGTTACAGCCTTATTCCAAAATTGCTTAAATTCATTTATTTCCTCAAAATTCTACACACAATACCCCATAATGACAATGTGAAATTATTTTTTTAAATTGTTGCAAATTTATTAAAAATTTAAAAACCTCAAAAATCACATGTACATAAGTATTCACAGCCTTTGGCCTGAAGCTCTAAATTGAGCTCAGGTACATTCTGTTTCCACTGATCATTCTTGAGATGTTTCAGCAGCTTAATTGGAATTCACCTGTGGTAAATTCAGTTGATTGGACATGATTTGAAAAGGCATACACCTGTCTATATAAGGTCCCAGGGTTGACAGTGCATGTCAAAGCACAAACCAAGAATGAAGACAAAGGAATTGTCTGTAGACCTCCGAGACAGGTTGTCTTGAGGCACAAGGCTGGGGAAGGTTACAGAAAAATTTCTGCTGCTCCGAAAGTTCCAATGAGCACAGTGGCCTCCATCATCCGTAAGTGGAAGATGTTTGGAACCACCAGGACTCTTCCTAGAGCTGGCCGGCCATCTAAGCTGAGTGATCGGGGGAGAAGGGCCTTAGTCAGGGAGGTGATCAATAACCCAATGGTCACTCGGTCTGAGCTCCAGCGTTCTTCTGTGGAGAGAGGATATCCTTACAGAAGGACAACCATCTGTGTAGTAATCCACCAATTAGGCCTGTATGGTAGAGTGGCCAGACGGAAGGCACTCCTTAGTAAAGGGCACATAGCAGCCTGCCTGGAATTTGCCAAAAATCATCTGAAACAAACTTCTCTGGTCTGATGAGACTAAAATTGAACACTTTGGAGTGAATGCCAGGCATTACTTTGGAGAAAACCAAGCACCGCTCATCAGCAGGCTAATACCAACCCTACAGTGAGGCATGGTGGTGGCAGCATCATGCTGTGGGGATGTTCTTTAGCAGCAGGAACTGGAAGACTAGTCAGGATAGAGGGAAAGATGTATGCAGCAATGTACAGAGACATCCTGAATGAAAACCTGCTTCAGAGTGCTCTTGACCTTGACTGGGGCGACGGTTTATCTTCCAGCAGGACAATGACCCAAAGCACACCACCAAAATATCAATGGAGTGGCTTCACAACAACTCGGTGAATGTCCTTGAGTGGTCCAGCCACAGCCCAGACCTGAATCCTATTGAACATCTCTGGAGAGATCTGAAAATGGCTGTACACTAGGGATGGGGAGTCGACTCCAAAAGAGAATGCGTACTCACACGTTTTATGCTTTTGCTTTTGAATTAGGCTATTATAGTGCTGGGATGAATTTTGCTTTCACTTTCAAATTCCTATAAAGCACACATTTTTGCATTTTGTTTTTAAAAATGATCTGCCTGCAATGTCAAGTTTGCTGTGTTATAAATGAAATAGAGTATATGTGTGTGAATTTGGAGCGGATCGGATACTATTTGCAGATCGACATCTTACATTAGCACTGCAGGTAAAATTATGATGTTATTGGCTGTTGCTATATATGCTCAAGTAAAATTTTTATTCAACCCATGCCTATTTCATGAATAAATAAATAAATAAATAAACAGTAATCATAATGACAAAAGTAGCCAAGATTTATTTATTGACACAAAATCTGATCATTAGGTCTTGGTTTTGTTTTGGCCCTGAACGCACTTAATTTCATCTCTAATATTCATTCTTTTTGTTTATTTTGTAGATAACTACAAAAATTTGTTTCAAAAAGAGGATTTTTAAATGAAATATAGCCGAGGTTAAGTGTTTAAAAACAGGTCTGGCTTATGCCGTCCCATTAACACAATCTTATCAAATCAATGAACAAATTGCACAAAACAAACAGTGATATTTAAAAGTAAAGTAAAAAGCTATTTAAAAGTAGGCTACACTTTTAAAAAATCACATTTACGATAGAGAGCAATATGATATACTTTGAGGTCTGTCACGCTGCTTTTAGTTTTGATTTTAGGTTTCTTAATGCATGAATTATTTAAGTTAAATATTTCGTGTATGGGGTTTAATATTTATGGTCATTAAATCTAAAATCTAGCTATTTTGTTTATTGATTGGTTGGAGCATCTGTTGCCTTAAAAAAAAGAATAAAGAAATGAACAACCGCAGATTTGGGTTGTGCCTTGCATGACCGTCCACTACACCAGATTATTTCGTTCACTTGGTAGGCCTAGTATTCAAGTATCAAAGATTTATATTAAGAAGATATTTAGACAATTTTTTTTATTATTTTTTAAACATTGTTTGTAGGATCAAATAGGTTTAATTTTCTTTGTTAATGAACTGCTACGCATTTCATTAAATATTTCGATAATAAATTGATGTTTTAACTTTCTGTCTCCACGATTGCAATGCAATTTTCAAAATTATCTAAACTAGACAACTAAAATATGCTATAAAAATGTAGGCTGATAACTATTTTATTTTGACTGCAGTTGATTTAAACTGCTGGTTTTGTCTGACCACAGGAGAACTGCGCAATGTAAAGCTGCAATTGACGCGGTAGCATTGTGTAAAACGCGATATGATACAGCATGTTTAATCCTTGCGCTATTTTAAGGAAATGTAAATAGAGTCGATTCCTGAGTCGATTCCACCGACTCCAAAATTAGGAGTCGAGAATCAGAGTCGACTGCAAAAAACCTGGAACCAAACACCCCTACTGTACACCGTCGCTTCCCATCCAACCTGATAGAGCTTGAGAGGTACTGCAAAGAGGAATGGGCAAAAATTCCCAAAGACAGGTGTGCCAAGCTTGTGGCAGCATATTCAAAAAGACTTGAGGCTGTAATTGCTGCCAAAGGTGCCTCAACAAAGTATTGAGCAAAGGCTGTGAACACATATGTACATGTGATTTTTCAGGTTTTTTATTTTTAATAAATTTGCAACAATTAAAAAAAATCTTTTTTAACATTATCATTATGGGGTATTGTGTGTAGAATTTTGAGGAAATTAATGAATTTAATCAATTTTGGAATATAGCTGTAACATAAAAAAATGTGGAAAAGGGAAGCACTATGAATACTTTCCGGATGCACTGTATCTTGGTTTACAGTCTTCATTCTAACCAGTCATGATTATTTGGTTAGTTGCATATATACTTAGCACTTTGTCCCAGCTATCAGAACAAACCTTTTGGGTTGTGACCCATCATTCGAGACCCAATGGGTTATAAGGATTGTAAGTGGGTCAAATAACATGAGACTTGGATGTTGGCCAAAACAAATGAAGACAGCTGAGCAGTGTCAAAGAGTGAGTGCTCTCCGGATTTAAGCGTGGGGTGAGCGTATATTTCTAGCAAGGCACTGTGATGAAAGAGGAAGCAGTTCCTAATGAACTTGTGTGAAATAATGGCAGCAGCATTATTAGCCCGCCACAGAGTAATTAATTAGTCCCAGGATAGCCAACCTCCCTTACACATTAAGGTTTAACATGACCCCACCTCTATCACTCCAGTTTTAAAGGAACAGTCCACCTTTATGTTGCTCCAATCCTGTTTTATTGGCTCTTTTTTAATGGAACAAAAAACTTGTTTTTTTAAAGAAAATGAGTCAGTTTGTGTATAAAACGAAGATAAATAATAATTAAAACAATAAATGTATAAAACAACTATTAATATAGTTATATTTATAGTTATGTATTAGTATATATTATATAGGATAGTGGGCAGCGCGGTGGCACAGTGGGTAGCGCTGTCGCCTCACAGCAAGAAGGTCGCTGGTTCGAGCCTCGGCTGGGTCAGTTGGTATTTCTGTGTGGAGTTTGCATGTTCTCCCCGTGTTCGTGTGGGTTTCCTCCGGGTGCTCTGGTTTCCAAAGACATGCTCTATAGGTAAATTGGGTAAGCTAAATTGTCCCTAGTGTATGGGAGTGTATGGGTGTTTCCCAGTGATGGGTTGCAGCTGGAAGCGCATCCGCTGTGTAAAACATATGCTGGATAAGTTGGCGGTTTATTCCGCTGTGGCGACCCCAAATTAATAAAGGGACTAAGCCGAAAAGAAAATTAATGAATGAATATAGGATAGTTTACTAAAAATGAAATTTTTGCCATCATTCACTCACCCTTAACTTGTGAGGTTTTTTCTGTTGAACACAAAAGAAAAAATATATTTTAAGAATATAATATAAGAATCATTTTTCAAAATATCTTATTTTGTGTGAAAAAACTCAAACAGGTTTGGATCAAGTAAAAGGTGAGTAAATAGTTTTTTCATTATTGGCTGAACTATAATAAAGTACTAATATGTGAATTTTGAATAAAGTGTTTTTTTAATTAATATATTCTTAATTAATCCAATAATGCAGTTTACAGAAATCTGAATGATTCGTTCATCAATTTGACTGACATCTCACATTCAACTCACTTATTCTGTTGCAGCAGTGAAACTAACTGAACAATAAAAAGTGTTCAGTCTTTTCCTCCAAGGCTATCTTATGACTTGAGAAGTTATAGACCACTTTTATGGTGTTTATGTGCCTGTTTTTGAAACTTGAAAGCTGGATGGAAAGAGTGACCAGCACATTATAAAAAATTCTGCTATGGTTTGGAGAAACGTGAGGCTGAGTAAACGATGACAGAATAGAATTTTTGTGTGAACTATTGCTTTAAATATGCATCATCCATAGTCTTCTGAGAGAGCTAATAACATTTTTAATGGACTCTGCTATCATATCTCTTGGACCGGAGGTGTGTGGATAAAAGACTCTCTGAAAAGAGAGGAGAGAATGGAAAGCACAGTTAATCTGGGTAATCTTTTTTGGGAGGCACAATGTAGACGTTCATTTTATAATCTGTCTCAGTATGTCAAATACAATAACAAAGCCATTCGCCATACTGCTGATGCTGACAGCAAGGTTCACTGCTCGGTCCAATACTAATTTAATGGTTCCTTTGCAGTCCCTTTGGGAGCAGCAATAAAGCCTGGTCTGCAATATTGGCAATGCTGTTGAACTCTCTCTCTCTCTCTCTCTCTCTCTCTCTCTCTCTCTCTCTCTCTCTCTCTCTCTCCCCCCCCCTCTCTCCCCCCCCCCCCCCCCCCCCCCCCCCCCCCCCCCCCCCCCCCCCCCCCCCCCCCCCCCCCCACCCCCCCCCCCCCCCCCTTCCTCTCTATGCAAATCCTTGTGTAAATATGCAAAGTAATATCCTCTGATGTAGATTTGAATTATTCTGACTATTTGAGAGTCAATATGGATAGCAGTCGCCTGATTAGTGCTAAAGACCGGAGCTCCACTTCACTTTGAATTTCACACATTTGCTGTAAGAGCTCAGGGCACACAGATTTATCCGCATGTTAAAACTGAATCATTTGGATATCATGAGAGTGATTTATTACATTTCATTACCATAATAACACATTATGTTGGTGATATACTTTCTCATATCCACATATCATACCTTCCATGTTTTACATGACTTCATTCTCCCTTATCGTACAGTCCTCCTGGGTATATTACCATATCACCAATTTAGTCCCAGAGAACCATGAAGGCTATTTCAAAAGACTTCATTTTTCTATGCCCGATAATCTATCAACCTAAAGCTTAGCTGTGTGCTTAACAGATGTAGACCTGTTGTACATGTTAAATAGCTATATTATAAGTATGAATGCAATTAGACAGACTTCTTTTTAAGTGGTTTTCAGATTAAAAACTCGTTATAAAAGACCTGTTTTAACTCCTCTCAAATTACTGCACTTGGTTTTTTTTTTTAACAGCAGAACATGATTTACTCAAGTTTAAGTTCCCGTATTGATATATTTTTGCTGTTGCTGGATAAACCAATCATCACTATAACCCTAGCTATAAAATAAAAGAACTGCGATTGGTTGATTGGAATGCAGTTCCAGGAACAACAAAGGATGTCGATCCAGGAACAACTCCTGCTTGTGTAAATCATGTTAAACAACATCAATATCCAGGGAGAGTAAAAACACAAACCAGAGCTTTGGCAAGTCTGTTAAAATCAAAACAGGCTGCTGTACAGCCACAGAAAAAGGATGTCTAAATGCCGTTAAATGCTCCTCAGCGGTAGAGTTTCTGACTCTGCTTTAATGTTACATTATACTGGTTAATTCATTACCATATCATTTCCTACCCCTCTCCCCATAGTCTGAAAAGCAAGGCGTGAAATGAGAGAGGTGAAATAGAGATATTAGCAGGGTCAGAACCTTCACAGCCAATCATCAGGATGAAATTCAGATGGTGTGTATGTGACCTTGCAATTTGCGTTTCTTTCCAGCCTGCTCTCATTCAGGGAAATGGAGTGTAGGCCAAGTCAGAATTAACATACAGTCACAAGATGAAGCTAAATTGTTGACGTTGGTCTGACATTCTATGCAAAATTATCGCCTTGAGTCATTCGAGTTGCCGTACATAATTTTCTTGCGTATGAATTGAGGATACGAGAGAAAATGAAATTAGGCGGCTAGAATTAGTTGAGGCAATTGTTTTGTGTAAATCATTTGGGTAAACGGCACTAATCAGGTTTTCAGTACACTGCGGGGTTGAGCTTAGCAGCCAAGGCCTCCAATGCGGTGATTTATTAGCGTAATTCAGAGGATGGAAGGAAATGATGGAGGAGATGAAGGAAAAAGGGAGAGGCCACAGTTTGGAAACCAAGAAGCCTCCAAAGTAGGCCTGAATGCTGAGTAAGAGATACGGCAGATGGATCACAACAAGGGTTTCCCAGGATTTCCTAGGTCCGGGGACGCCTGTGCTGATTCAGAGGAGTGTGTCAGCATTGACTCTGCCAGCATGACCCTAATCATCTGCTTCTTCCTGTGAGACATGGAAGCAGTTCATATTGCTCAGGCGAGGAAGGCGTGAATCTTTCTGATCTATTGCTGGCTCTCTGGGTGTTTGGAGGACAATAAATCAGCACGATGGGTTGGATGGGAAATCAGAGGAGTCTGGAGCTCTATTCACTGGTTTTTAATGGCCACGTAAGGTGATTTGTGTTCCCGAGAAGTCACAGTGGCGGGAAATGCATGAGGTTGTCAACCGAAGCTACGCGGCAGCTCCGGGAGTCTGACTCACATGTGGGATAGTAACAGCAGGAATACGTAGCACTGATGGACTGTCAGGTTGAAACTCAGGCAGGGTTGTGAGGATTCCGGCTGAAGATGAACAAGCTTTAGTCTGATCATCCATAGCACCCGTGCGGATTTGAGTTTGACACCACGGTGTGTTCCATTACTGCTCCAAATCCAGATGTGACCTTAATACTGTTGTCAGGAGAAGATCACAACCCAGCAGACACTCTTATAAGCCTTATAGGTCACCAGGGTCTCCAATGGATTGGACAGTGTGTGAGGAGCCAAATCAATGGCCATCAGACACAAGCCACCTTCCACATCCCAGCATGGATCAATGCAGATAGATCCATCTGACTCAGGAGAGGAAGTAAGAAGGGACAGGTGTCTGAGGCCAAACCACCCTGGCTCTCGCTACTCAACTGCGGCTCCCATGCCGTCTGATGGCTCCGCTC
This sequence comes from Danio jaintianensis, assembly GCA_903798115.1. Classification (NCBI taxonomy): domain Eukaryota; kingdom Metazoa; phylum Chordata; class Actinopteri; order Cypriniformes; family Danionidae; genus Danio; species Danio jaintianensis. The sequence continues at coordinate 17,096,360 of CAIGQV010018202.1, forward strand.
CAGCTCATCTGATCTTTATACAAACTAAAAGGCTTGGAGACAGTACAGGTTTACAATGACTGCAGGAAGGTCATGTGCTTATCTGCTTTGTTAACCTTAGGGTCTCTTTTACGCCTGCCATAGCCAAGAAGTTGGGTACTGTTCTGCAAGATAACAAATTAAAGTCTGTGGCACGGTACTTGGAGTCTTATTCCATTCACGTGAATTAAATCTGATGATAATTGTTGGCAGCTGCTCATATTTTAGTGCTGTAACGGAGACATTTATGCTCTCGAGTGTACAATCACAAATGATTAACCTGGTGAAGAAATGAAGAGGTGAGGAAGTGGAACGCATCGCATCTCTCCCTGGACAGGTTCAGTCAAGTGATTTTCCTCCAAATTAACATCAAAACCTTTATTCAAATGCTGTCATTCTGAATCATGTTTCCATAGCAACACAACTGCAACAGGAAGGCAAGAAAACATGAGCCCAAGTATTTGATGATGAGCCCCGTATTACAGTTTCATTCCAATACATGCTATTGTTATTTTGAAGAGGGTGCTCATTTGAAGCCGCTTCGGATCCATCACACTGCTGAGTGATTTCTGGATTGTCTGAAATGCAATATGTTTTCTCCATTTAACAAAGGCACCTGAGATCCAACTGGCTGCTTCCACAGTTAAGCGCCATGTAATATCAAGGGACTACAGAGAACGAGGCCGATCTCAATCCCCCCCGTCCTCATTTTCAGCAGAACATGCGGAGCTCCCCTCGCTTGTGTGCTCTCGGGCTGTCCTCAACCTGGTTGTCATGGGAACAGGTGTCATGTGACCAAAAGTCAGACGAACTTGGGCAAAGGAGGGGAACTGGCCCCATGGAGGCAGTCAGCAGTGCTCTTGTCTCTTCTGACACGTTACCTTGGAAACAAGCCGGGGAGACAGGAAGCAAGGATTAGAGTAAGCCCCTGTTTGTTTGAATAAGAGTGAGGATGCTGCTCGGACTCCAGACTGTGCTTTGTCAAGGGGGGTTCATGGGGGGTGTTGTGTGTACAAGAGTCATGTTTGCTGCACAGTGGAGAACAGTATGAGTTTTGATGTCAACATGACAGGCCTGTGTTTCCGCAGCCCAGCTGCGTAAGGCCACGAATAACAGCATCATAAATAATTCATCCACTGTAGTGCAAATGATTGCAAGAATTCTATGTCTCAGCCATCTTATTTACACCCCCTCACCCCATAATTAGATCTGTGATACTGTAACACTCCCCACCTCGAGGTGAACTTACAATCCAAGAGTAACCAAAAAGCATTTTATGCATCATGGGACTCACTGATAAAATGCTTATATTTATGGGTGAAAGAAAATATTCTGCTTTGTATTTGAGTTATACTACATGACATTTTAAAACATTAATCTTGCAACTTTCCATGAAAATGGTAAAACATATTTTTTTTTAATTAAAAGGTATACAAAGGGCACATTTCTTCGAATGTTTTAACTAGATAAAAAATGTTTCCTTTACTTTACTATGAACCCTCTTATTTTCCTTGCCCCATGAATGTTCATGCTCTGAATATGAGTTACACAGCGTGAAACGTGAAGCCCCTTGAGCGGCGGCATGGCTAAGGGACAGAAAGAGCCCTGTTCCACGGTTTCCCCTGAGAGCTGCCAGAGTAATTATTTAACATCAAACAGCCAGGCTGCAAGGTTAATAAAGGGGATGTAACTGAGCTCCCAGAGGCCCTACAGGACTAATATTTACTGTTGATTTGGACGTACTTGAGAAGGAGTCTGACAGTCTCTCAATATCGCTGACATTTCTGTGGATGGATGGATGTGAGACGCGCTGGCCTGGGGATATTTTACAGGTCCCAGTGCCTGTCGATCACAATGGCTAGAGCCTGTTGCTGCTGAGCTTGATCCTGTGTGTGGTGAGAAAATTGCAGAGAACAGCACTTCTACAACATGCCAATGATAAAATCGCATTTTATGTGCAGATAAGACTGTAGGTAAATAAGGGCTTCTGGGCTGTCATCACTATGCTATCTCTCTCATTCTCCATCTCTCCAAGCAGAAAGACCTGGGGAACTAAAAGAAAGAAGCATCTGATATGAAACCTCGGTGCCTCTGGGTTCAAGTGCTCATTCAACAACGGGTGACCCACTTATTTTAATTGCTTATCCGCAAACACAAAGGGGAAACAAGATAAATAGCACAGCCTTGTTCCACCACCATCCCCAATGCTTAAATACGCAACATTTCACAATAACTGTATGATCAAGGCACTTTCACACTTCAAAGCATAAAAGTGAATATATTAAGATTGTTCAGCCCAAAAAACTTAAAGAGTGTGTGAATTATCGGCAAACAAGCTTAACATATGTACAGTGGACCGCAGCCACGAACACGTGCTAATTTGCTTTCACTAACATCTACAGTATGTTCACATTCACACAGGAGGCTCCAAGTATCAAGATCTCTAAAACAAATCTCTATAGACGATCCCACTCAAAGAGTCTCACTGCTTCTTATCATGTCTGAAGTGATCTTGACAGATCTAAAAGCATCAGTATTATATTCCTAATATTTTAAGTCACTCATCCTCATGATTTCCTCCTTTTCCATTTATCAATTCAAGATAGTTCATAAATGACCCTTAAGGGATGTGGAATCATAGCGCTACCTCCATTTAGCGCTGATGAAATGCACTTTGATGTTTTTCTATTGCCATTTCAAAGTGAATTGCACAGAAATTCAGTTTATATTGTTGAAATTATTTAGCATGAAGCTGACTCCCACAAAAATGTCTTGTCGTTCGGTCTCAAACCAATTATGGTAATATTGCTTCAATTGGCTAGATAAATACTCTGGCTCGAAAGCTCTCGGAGAATAGATTTGGGCAATATTTCGCAATACGAGCTGTTTTTCAGATCCAATTTTCATAATGAATATTTATTCAATCAGTTACAAAGCTCAATGCAAAAAGGCACAGCCCCTGAGGACAAGCGGTGGCTTTAGCCAGAGGCCTGTGACATTTCATAGCGGTAATGCCATGAAATATTTCACCATCTTGGTGGCATTTCCCATTGTCCCCGTATTTTGTCTAATTTTGAAATGTGGAATGAACGTACAGCATAGAAGACTCACCAAAGCATTTCTTGCAAAGACTTCTTCTACTGTAGTCCAATTTTTCTTTCTTTTAATGAGTTATTTGAGACAACTACGCAATGCATATCACGTCACAAACCCTGCCTGATTGTGCACGGCCATCAGGAAGCAGCAGACAGAGAGATATGAAGATACATCAGTTGACATTTTCGTTCAACTCCCTTACAAGCAGACAGCTCTGACAGACAAGCCGCTAACAGCATTCTATTGACCCCAAAATCATTGAATCCCTTTAAAAGAATGCAATGACAGATCGGTGGGCCGTCCTTTACAGAAAGAGCACTCAATAAGTTGACATATTTGTGTTTAGTTTCTCACTTTTCCTGACAGAGCTGTCAAAGCATCCATTCCTCGGAAATATCACAAATGTTCTAATCTCAAACGGTTGTCAGGCATTTTTCCAGGAATAAATGTGAAACTTTAAAGCAGGTAATGAGAAGGCGTATTTTCGGAGAAGAGATTCAGAGTGCTACCTTAAAAAGGAATGGATCTTCCCACAAGGGGCGTGCGGAATGATGAATTGCATATGATATGACACAGAGAGCTTGAGAGGGAAAGGGAGGTAGCAGGCTTTAATGCTGTTGTCTAGTTCCTTTCATTCTCTGCAACGCTCCCCGTGTTGCCTTCGCTTTTTCAGTCTCAAGCTATTCTCCCCCCATATTGTCCCATTCATCTGCCCTGACACCAAGACAATGGCTGAGGGACCGTCACATGCCTCTCAGCGCTTTGAAAAATGAACTCTTTCTCACTTTCCTCTTACATTCTCAGCAGTATAAAACACCCCACATCTTTCAGCACGTCTACGCCGGCACTCTGAATAAGGCTTCTTGTGATTGAAGCCAAACGGGGAGCATGGAAGAGATTTCTTCTTTGGAGTGAAGGTTAAAATCAGTCTGTAGAAAGATCACGGAGGTCACAGCTCTCGACTGGTGCAAAGGCGCAGACATGTGTCCCCAAGGTGAGGGCGATGGCAAATTGCTTTTCAAATAGAAAGAGTCACTACCGCTCTCAATGGAACAGAAATGTTGATTGTGTTAACAGAGAGAATCGTGAGAAGTATAGCATGATACTGTGTATTTCAGTTATGAGACTATGGCTACGAATTAGAAATATTTTTATATCAAGCCGAAAGGGATTTTTCAACTGTCCACATAACTAACCTAACTAAACTAAATAATAGGCATCGTTAACCCAAAGAGGAGAATTGTCATCTCTGAATCATTTTAACATTGGTATGCATTTCTAAGCTGTGTTAGAAAAATTAACTGTGTTACATCAAACTTTTGGCCGCGGAGAAAGAGGAAAGCAGCCAAAAATATTAGCCGAGTAAAGGTTAATAATAATTATGCTGTACCGCAGTGACCATACTATCTAATATTATGATAAAAGTTTACAAACATTTCTTTCTTGTTGAAACTTTCTTCACACACCATGTTATTCCCTGATTTTTATTTATTAAATTATTATATTTAAGACACGGTTCAGTGGTTACACTTTCGCCTCACAGCAAGAAGGTTGCTGGTTCGAGTCCCAGCTGGGTCAGTTGGCATGTCTGTGTGGAGTTTGCATGTTCTCCCTGTGTTGGCGTGGGTTTCCTCCGGGTGCTCCGGTTTCCCCCACAGTCCAAAGACATGCGGTATAGGTGAATTGAATAAACTAAATTGGCTGTAGTGTATGTGTGTGAATAAGTATGTATGTATGTTTCCCAGTACTGGGTTGCAGCTGGAAGGGCATCCGCTGTGTAAAACATATGCTGGATAAATTGGCGGTTAATTCCGCTGTGGTGACCCCTGATGAATAAAGGGACTAAGCTGAAGGAAAATGAATGAATGAACATTATTATATGGTTAGCTAACATATGCTAACTACAGTGATACTCAGATGAAAGATTACAAACATTTCTTTCTTTTTGAATATCATGCTTCATAAATCATGTTATTGAAGGAAAATTAATTGTGAAACATTTAGTTTAATTTTTTTTATTCTAACTTTACCATGCCATTGATTTAAAAACAAGTGATAATCAGATAGAAGATGGCATTTGAATGTATAGTTTCTGGCATATTTTTACATCAGTGTGTGCAGATTGATTTCTCCAAAATAACTATCTAACACAACATAATTGTCAAGGAGCTGTTGACATGAAATTGACACAGATTTTGGCAAAGACCCGAACAATCAAAACATACAATAAATAGGGGTGTCAAAATTAATTGTTTCTTCGATGCACCGTGATGCAGACACAAACAATTCGGTATCAGTTCAGTAATAATCATAACCGGTTATTATGTACTGACTTCATTTATCACATATGAGTTATATAGCGGTAGCTTACTATGGCGAGGGAGGAGACTGTGAGTAATTAATACGCTCCAACTACTTAAAAAGCAGATATCTGTGCACAATTCGAGTTTGCTGGTCAGTCTTTCACTGACAGGGAAGTACATCAGAAAAAATGAATTCAGTAAACTTTCTCTCTCTCTCTCTCTCTCTCTCTCTCTCTCTCTCTCTCTCTCTCT